>JAVXUO010001616.1:0-35508 GCA_033065855.1 Escallonia rubra | reverse complement strand
TGTAGTGCATTGATGTAGTGAAAGACAATAAGCATGAGTGTCATTGATGTATTGAAAGACAATAAGCATGAATTAGGAAATCTGTGTGCTAGCTCTGAACAGTACTGCATGCACTACCTGTACTCAAGGAGACAAAAGTCAGTTAGCAGGGAATGTTTTTGGTCCCAGGTGTGTGTGAGTAGAATTACAAAGTATGACTTAACAAGGAGTGGATGTTTTTGTCTAGCAAACGCCATGACTATGTTTGCTCTGCACCAAATGAAATTAAGGTTCTCTTTTTTGGCCTGGGGTAGATGTTTTCTATGTTCTGTTGAGTGCAATACAACACCATGGTTTTACTTGTTTTCAGTTAATGACAAACTCATCACTGCAACATATCCAAATTTTGAAGTGAAAGTTCACACATGGAACATCAAGAAAGTGAACTATCAGCTAAGAGAAAAACAGGGATGCAATTGATGAATGCGACATGACCATCCACAACTGTACCCAATTTAAACATAAAGATACCATTTGATACATGCCAATATTCTTAGAGCATTGCGTGTCTCGTACGTATGAGTCGTCAATAGTGCAAAAACCCTGACAAGATCATTAATTGAAGCACCTTGTGACGAACATACCATAGGATAAAATAAATTCACAGTCGCGTGTCTTGGTGAAGATCTATTTGGCAAACATACCATACACAACTACAATGAAACCTTTGCCAGAATAAGTAATTTACGGGTTGAAGCCCAACATTTCTGATAAGTAATGAAGAGGATTATGCATCTATTAATTGTGAGAAAAGAGAAAAGGGAAAAGATGACACTAGCTGCCTTTGGCTGTACTAATATAGCTGGAGGAGAATCTCAATGATGAAACTAAATACCAAATAGAAAGGCTTGAGATACATGCCATAATTCGTTTCTTTGTAGCAGAAGAATTGGAAGGCAAAAGAAATGCTTTAAAGTACGAAAAACAGCAATAAATAAAGAAAGGCAGATGCTGTTTCCCAAAGGGCACATGATCTTAACAATTCTGCAAGGGGCCTCTGCCTTCCCAGATGTCCATACGAAGACTTTTCTGGGTTTTTGGGCCTTTTTGAGAGGAGGGGATGGAATTTCGAGTCCACAAAGAGTGGGTGTTTGCCATAGCCCCATGTGAGAAAAGCAGCTTTCTTCTTCTTGTAAAGCGACCACGCCCGTTTGGCTGCAATCATGCGGTCTACTTTGTTATAATTTCCCACCTTCACTCCTTCCTATATTTTGCCTCTTTCTTTTCTCTAATCCTTTGTCAAATTGTCTGTCCCCCATCTCATTTACACTTCCCCTCTTCCCTTTACTTACCGACTTGGGTTGGAGGCATATTTTGTGCCATCTTACCTTTTTAGCCCTAACAAGAGAGTGCAAACTCTTCACCCAAAGAGATAAAAGTTTAGGTGTGTCATTAGGAAAATGAAAATTGTACGCTGGTAAGGAATTTCAAAACCAGATTCTCCATTGTGTAGTGCTTTAGGTTTCCTTAAGTAATCCACTATCATTTGAAGGATAAACGCTATATCGTTTGACGGGTATTATATACGATTGACCTGATTTTCAAAACAATTTTTGATGTCAACTATATTCGTGTAAATTATTACTGCAGTTGATATTTTAAGATGTGTTTATATGTAAAGCTCACGAGCTGTTATCAAACTCCTTTTACATCAACAATAAAAACGCAAAAAAGCCATCTTACTACAAGTAACGAAAAAAAAGATTTTGTAGACTATTGAAGTCGAATCATCCGTTTGCTATCAAGTACGAGAAAGAATTTCCATATAATTATCAACATAAAATTTGAATCATACCAAGTAAGTTACCCGGGGTACCAATTGTCACACAACTAGCTAATATGTACTAATATATAATTGTTCGTGGGAAGAATAAATGAAGACTCGAAACGTGTCTTAGGAATGATCAAGAAGCAACAGGGTAGATTAGGGAGAGCGAGAGATAATGTAATTATTAAGTCTCGGAAGTGAGGAAACCCGCTCGTGCGGCCAAGCCACTCAGTCACGCTCCTATTAAAATTCGTTTAAAAATCCAGGATTAATGATGTTAATTAAACAACATTATTTACTACAATACAAAACATCATTAATCCAAGAACACGAAAACCTCTGTTATTCGTCAAAAGCTCACTACTTGGTTGAATGAAAGCGGATTTTACTCACTTCCCAAAACTGCTCTCTCACACCCCTTTCAAACAGTCTCTTTTCCACTCTCCAAGACACCCCCCCCCCCCAATCCTTGTCTTGTGTACCTCTATATAAACACACAGACACATAGAGATGCAAATTATACATATCCACCACTATCAAGTTTTATTATTCATGTTGCATTAACACCCTCTACTTTTGAGAAGAAGTTACTAAGATCCAGAGAGAGATGGCGACGGAGAAGGTTGTGGAGACGGTGATAGTAGGAAACTATGTGGAAATGGAGACTGAAGGGAAGCCCAAGGACATCAAGGCTAGTGTCTCCAAGCTCTTTTGGCATGGTGGATCAGCTTACGATGCTTGGTTCAGCTGTGCTTCAAATCAGGTAAACATTTGATGAACATGTCAAATGGTTGAGTGTGGTGGTATGTGTGTTAGTGTCGTATCAGAGGCATGTAGGTTTCACCTTCATTGAGTGGGCTACGATGATGAACGAACTTGGAGAAGATCATGTCTATTGAATAAGTTTTCCATATATCATTGTGGTGCTTGATTTCGGTTTGTTTTCCTTTTTGGTTATAGGTGGCTCAAGTTCTACTGACCTTGCCATATTCGTTCTCACAACTTGGGATGCTTTCTGGCATACTGTTTCAACTCTTCTATGGCTTGTTGGGCAGCTGGACTGCCTATCTTATTAGCATACTCTACTTGGAATACAGAACCAGAAAAGAAAGAGAAAAGGCCGATTTCAGGAACCATGTTATTCAGGTCCATATACAGAACAATGTTGCACTGATTCCCGGTTTCTTTATTCGCTTCTCACATGGGTCTTATTTGGTTTTATGCATGCGCGCTATACTAATTTCTTCATTTTTTGTTCTCTCTTTCTACAGTGGTTTGAAGTTCTTGATGGCCTACTTGGAAAACATTGGAGGAACGTGGGTTTGGCATTTAATTGCACTTTCCTTCTGTTTGGATCCGTGATTCAACTCATAGCTTGTGCAAGGTATTATATGTAACCTATCAAGCCAACTCTAGCTCGCTCATTCATCTGTATGTTCATATTTAATGTCTATTAAAGAAAAGCAAGCGTATCAAACACTGACCAAGTCTGCAAAATGGGGCATCTCTTTACCCTTTTTCTGTTGAACTGCAGCAACATATATTACATTAATGATAATCTGGACAAGAGGACTTGGACTTACATCTTCGGAGCTTGCTGTGCCACTACTGTCTTCATACCTTCTTTTCACAACTACCGAATCTGGTCCTTCCTGGGATTGATAATGACCACATACACCGCTTGGTACCTCACCATCGCTTCCCTCCTCCATGGACAGGTGCTTTAAATTTCTGTCTTAGTTTACCCTTCATTATGCACCGTATCTAATGCCTTGGAAGAGAATTTTACCAGTACCGTAAATTATACTCAGAACAAATTTTGGCTGCTGCCCTACGGTTGGGTTGGGGTCCTAAACTGAATACTTATAACTATAGCATTTACACACCATAAGCTTTCTTATATATATGCATTGAAATTAGTCGATGTCACACTTGCAACATATATTTTCATGCATCACGACTAAAATTTGTTCTTTTTTTGCTACTATGAAAATAATTGGTAATAACACGTATTTTATCACATGCGTATCATCACACTAATGTAGAGTTTCACAAGAACGGGTCCAAGCGTTATTAATTATTTAGGGTCTTTGCACGACTTTCTTAAAGCGAAAGCTTTCGTAAATCGAAAAAGCCTTCCGGGACAATCATATCGCTCGCGCGTCCCGGTTAGTTTTGTGAAGGAATACAAAAGGGAAAATTACTCGTGTTATCAGGTAGCCTACAAAAGTAGGGAACTTTGACCCACATATTGAGAGTCATGTCCTCAACACCTAAAATTATATATTGTGATGTGTTGATGTGTAGGTGGAAGGGGTGAAGCATTCGGGTCCAGCCAAGTTGGTGTTATACTTCACAGGGGCTACAAACATTCTCTACACATTCGGGGGACATGCCGTGACTGTGTAAGACAAAGCCCAGATTGTTGCTTTGCGTTATTTTATTACAATATTATCTCCCACGGGTTTTCTGAATTCTAAAGTACAAGTTTTTCCCTGGATTTGAGCATGGACAAAACGGTAAATTACAAAATAATTCTGTTGACGTCACCTTGAGAATGACTTCTCCTGGTCTTGCCACGACAGGATCTGACCATCTGATATAGGTCTTCAAGCTTTACCTAAAAAGCCTTTAATATTCCATTGAAATCATCTGACCGCAGGATTCAATGACCAATCTCTATCATAATCTTTGCTTTGGATATTCGTAGCTAAAGAAAGACCCGCCATGGAATTCCAAAGTTGCCCCTTGTTTGTAAGGCGTGGGAGGCAAAAAGGAGTCCCTTTCTTGGGAGCCCTTTTTACGAATAGAAAGCCAGAGCTCTTTGTCGCAGTCTCACTTTTGCTTTAGACATGAAGAGTGAATCCTTGGTCCAGCTAAGATCATTGAATCCCAGTATTAAGGGGCACTGTCACGTATCTTTTAAACATCAGGCCCAAGGATGCGTAGTGAGAGCCCACACACCACACATCTTATGGGCCATGCTATTTGGCCACTAAGTATTGACCATTAGAGGATAGATTATACCAAATCTCTGTGTTTAGCGACCAATAAGGTCACTGCGACGACCGTGAAATCCTGAGAATCACAAACTGGTGTGAAATTCTCGATTTTGTAGTGAATTTTGAGTTCTGGACGTAGGAAGCTCTTTACTTTTTTTAGCTCTACGAAAACCCCACTTGCAGAATTACCTTTTCGGTAACTTTTTAATTTTTAAACTTTGCCTCCGAGTACAAATCAATGGCTTCAACCAGCCAATGGTCATCCATATATAGAATTAATAGCAGAACTTCAAACTTATTTACGGGGGTTTTAGATAATGCAGGAGATCAATAACTCGATATAGTTATTGCTGTCAAAGTTTCTTACAGGTTTCTCATGGTACTTCATGGCGATCGAAATCTGTTGAATGCGAACTAATAAGGATTTGAAAATGTGGTGTAAATTCAGGGAGATAATGCACGCAATGTGGAAGCCACAGAAGTTCAAGGCCATATACTTGCTGGCTACGGTGTACGTGCTGACCCTGACACTTCCGTCCGCAGCGGCAGTGTATTGGGCATTCGGCGACCAGCTTCTGAATCACTCCAACGCCTTCGCTCTCTTCCCAAGATCACACATGAGGGACATGGCAGTCGTCTTGATGCTCATTCATCAGGCATGCACACTTTTAATTACACCAGCCATTATGTTATAGTATATATTACCCCCAACTACGTAAAAGAATATCCTTTATTTCCACTGCATTTATTCAATCTTTCACACGTCCATAATTAAGTATTTGTTTTCGCAACATACTGTTGACCAGCGCAAGACAACACAGATAGGATTACACCGGCCCTAAAATAAGCCCTTGTTTGTTGGAGATTCATTGTTGTGTTGGTAATCAAACTTCGATGTTGACCTCCAACTTAAACGTAAAACCAAAAATGTCAAAAAAGATATTTGAACGTTCCTGCAAACATGGAATAGTATATGGTTTATCAAATTTGCCTTAAAAGTGGTCTTGTTTGTGGATTATGTGGGTGTGAAAAACTTTGGACCAGTCCATAACTTTGTACTAAATCGTGTATTTTGGTGATTTTGGGTGCAGTTCATAACATTTGGGTTCGCATGCACGCCGCTGTATTTTGTGTGGGAGAAGGCAATCGGGATGCACGAGTGCAAGAGCCTGTGCAAGCGTGCGGCGGCGAGATTGCCGGTGGTGATCCCCATATGGTTCCTGGCCATCATCTTCCCATTCTTCGGCCCCATCAACTCCACCGTGGGATCGCTGCTCGTTAGCTTCACCGTCTACATCATCCCTGCCCTTGCTCACATCTTCACCTACAAATCAGCCGCGGCTCGTGAGGTATCCTTCTATTGTATCATGCACTCACCAAGAAAAATTTATCATAAAAAATCCAAGTCTTATTTAATTCCTAGCCAAAAATTGTCAGCTTTTTTACGACTAACATAGCCATCAAAATTAGAGTATGTAGAGGTCATGAATTTATGATCTAAGATGAAACATTTATCTCTGTAATTACAAGTTACTGCAAAGACAAACCAAATTGATGCAAGTTTTGGACCTGAAAGGCCATAGAGGTCTAGGGGAGTCTGACCATCTGAGCTCCAACTTTTCTGGTCAGGTACTACATACAACGTAGATATGAACATAAGCAAAGCAAGTAAGCTTTTCTGTAGTAATCATCATAATTTAATAACGACAATTAATGATTCCTGCAATGGAACCTGTGATCCTGTAACGCAAAAGCTACGCCGTTTCTGCTGCACGTTGCTCTTGAAATCAATTTCGAAGAATAATGAAAAAATATAGTAGCACAGCAAAAATAATTGAGAAGGCAGTCTTTATTTCTGTTAAATCACTTTAACTTTCAAGCTGGGAGCGACTTGAATAACTTCTGCAGAAATTATAGATTTTCAGAAAGCATTTAGTTTTTTTACGGAAAAATGTCAGAAAAGTGAGTTTTGCAGCAAACGAGCGTAGAATCATAAATATAAACCGTGTTATGTACTAGAGATATGGTCGCAGAAGCACGCGATTCTTGCTGCTAGGATGCAGCAGAGTATCATTCGTACATGATTCCCTGCAGTGCATACTCTGGGCAGTACTGTAATAGTGTCTTTTTGCCTGAGTATATGGAATTAACGCAGCATGCGTCGTACGAAACTACACAGTATAACACTCGAATTCACAGTGATTGCAACATGCTTTTGACTCGAGCCCAAAATTTGCTTTCATATATGATCGTCTGAGTTGCCCAATAAATGTCTGATTTGAATAACCGTGGTGCAGAATGCTGTGGAGCAGCCGTCGAAGTACTTTGGAGGGTGGGCAGGCGCGTACACGATCAATGTGTTTGTGGTGGTGTGGGTACTCGTGGTTGGGTTCGGATTCGGTGGGTGGGCGAGCGTTACAAACTTTGTACACCAGATTGACACTTTTGGGCTCTTCACCAAGTGCTACCAATGTCCTCCTCAACAACAATTGCTTCCGCCACCACCACCGCACCTCCTCAACACCACCGCACTTGCTCCTTCTCCGTCCAGCATCCACCACCTCCACCACTAGGTCACATGAACCTCCACTCTAAGTTTGCCTGACTCTTGAGCTCTGCAAATTAACAACCTTCCACTCTACCTAAAAAGATATGTTTACACCCTTGGCCGCACTGCCATTTAATCTTTTTAGACCGTTTTCAGAAAGGGGGGAAAAAGGACTGCACCCACAGACAAACACGGTCCCAAGCCGCTCCATCCACCACTATTTAAGCGTTGTTGTCTAGGTTCGAGCATTTGTTCTTCAGAAAATGTAGCATGCAATATATGAGGATTTGGATCTTGTCTTGTCTTGTCTACGAGGAAATGCTTAAACCTTTTTTCACTTACGGCTATGCTTATTTCCATGAATGATGCTAGACATTCTATGTTTCTTTGTTCTCTCGTGATTTAGATAACGAAACTTGATAACTAAACATTAGTGAAGGATGCCCTGAAACAACTCCGGATATATCTTATAGATCTGACTAGTTATAATCGAATTTGGACCACTTCAGGAGATCATTTAGGCATGGGTATCTGAATTCCATTTCAACTACTCGAGCTTCTCATTTGCCGTATGACTACGTGCTACTAAGTATGGGGGACAATTTGTGGTGTAGTCGGTCAATACAAAGATTGGGATGATTAACAAAGTAATCCACAAGTTTTCAAGAATTGTTCGGCAAAATTCATAGTTTGCAAGGCCATTTTTCGTTTTTCCCAAATCGGCCTCCAACCTCGCTGTCGACCCAAAAGCCATGTTGAAGCAGGGCACAAGCGCCCTGAAAAATGAGAAGGCCCAAGATAAGGGCACGCCAATAATACAAGGATATTCCTTTTTTAGCAAATTATGCTTTGTGTGTGCCCAACTCATCCTTTCATAATTGAGATCTGTGTGAATTCAGGGCAAAATGCCAAACCAAACCGAATTTACAAATCGAAGAACTTAAAGAAGGCCAACCTACTCGCGCATAGGGGTACCCTGTCTCCGAGGAAAAGTTAGTATAGAAGACACAAATATCAGAGATGTTAAAAAGTACTATCCATTTTGGGGGAGAACACGTCCCATTACAAGCGCATGCTAGCCCCCAAAGAGGCAAACAAGCCTCCCTTTCTCTTTCAGTTAAAACCCAATAGCTCGTGTACTCCGTTCTCATGGTTTCACCCTTTTTTTCCCTTTGGCTACCATCACAAGCCTTTGCTGTGATAGAAATGGCAAGAACATCATCTATCAGGCAATTCTCCGATTCAAATATGCCCACTGTAACGTTGCATATTGGCAGTTCTTCCTCCTAACCCAATCTCCAGGAGGGTCGATCTCATACAAAGCCGATCTTCAACTCCGAAATCTAAAACTATCTATACCTAAGTCGAGCTGTATTAACATTTAGAAGGAAATGACATCAGTACAACTTGAATAACGATGGTAACGTATTGACATGCCACTAGACGTCATAAGCAATGACAGCAGAATTTGGTTGATTTGTAATGTATTTGCTGCAGCAAATCTTTCAGAAAGAAGTTTCGAAGGAAAAGAGAGAAGCAATTTCGTTCGTATTAAATAATTCGCCCAAATAAATCCCAAAACCAGCATAATCATATGGACTGGGATTGAGGAAATGGAGATTACCGCAAAACCTTCTCTCCCATAATTTCTTATTATTAATACTTCCAATTAAACAGAATCAAAGTTGCGGATCCAAAAGCAAGATTACCAAATTTTGGTGCACAAGAAAATAAAAAATGTCTAAGTCATGAATCCATAAGCAAGAAGATTAGTCTTTTGTTTAATAACCTAAGCAATCAATCACTTAAATGTGTCATCAACCAAGAAAATGCAAAATTTAAAGTAGAGATCATCAAATCAAACAGCTTTCCAAGCAAAGAGATTCGAATAAGATGCTGAGATATGGGAAGGATTTAAAGCTGTTTGTCTAGATTCGTTCCTAGGCTTGGGAGAAGGTATAAAACCTTGATCATTTAACAACCTGTACTATTTCCTTAATAAGGTCATATGGGCTGTAATCCTTTCATTCAAGAGAAGTGAAAACAGAGGCAATAGAGCTAGCTAAGCTAGGGCCTAGGAGGAGGCCATGACTTAATGAGTTGAGGAGGTGGATTCAATCAAAGACCATCAAAGCAGTTCTCCGGGTAATATTTATACAAGCTGTTAACCTCAACAGAGTGAGCTTACCACTTTGACTCTTCTAAAGGTACATCAAACCGGTGCAAATGACAACAAACTTTCCGGTGTCTTTTTCAGAGATATATCCTTCTGGTCGATTTGGTTTGCTTTTATCGTGGTCCACTGAAATCCAAATGAAACGGGACAGAGACGATGATCAGACCTTTTCTTGATCTGATCGACCATCATACTGTTTATGCAATTGGATTCAACTTAGCTAAGGACCTCAACCACGGCAAGCATTTGCTTCCCAAATAATTCTTCTACCAATTTACATCCCATGTTTGGCAGCTACATTATTACTGATTAGTGGTATTGGGAATCACGAGTAAAGACCACGAGTAAAGTCAAGACTGATAAGGTACACTGACCACACCAAGTCAAGAAACCAAGAAATTCCATCCAGCTAGCTACACTACACACCACTCAATCATAAACTTTTCAAAGGGAAAAGAAAATGACGGGAATACAACCCCACTATGCCCCCACGGCATGTTGCACCAAAAATTAAAAGAAGGTCAAATTGTCAATCATGAAATGATAATTCAATCTCTAAACGCAAAACAACTGAAACACAAACATGCTGCAGGAGCGTAATGAATCACAGAAAATTGATACTAAGCAGGATATGATGAATAAAGGGAAACAAGATAGGAAATCCAGTAGCCATTTCATATCACAAGGAACATGTATGCATATACATGTATACATACCTGATTAGAGGGAAAAGTGACCCCTTAATATCATGATCCGCATTACCATCCTCGGATTCCCCTCTCCACTAAAAGACCCATAACCATAAGACCTATTTTTTAACTACTTAAAACCAAGCAAAAGGGAACAAAGTTCAAAAAACCCAAATCCGAAACCCTAACAAGAGGGCTGTACTTCAAACTTGAAAAGGCGACCCATACGACAAGACCCAAAAACATCCCACAAAAACTAACATGATATCATATGGCTCACCCCATAGACAGACCAACATGAACGGTAAAAGATAAAAGGATAAAGAGCGGTGAAAATGTGAAGTAACACATTTACCCTCTTATTAAACACAGACTTCAACGGTTGGCGTTGGGGCATTCTCGGGCGAAATGCCCATCCTCGCCACAGTTGTAGCAGCCGCCGCCGCCTCCTCCTCCTCCGCCGCCGCTTCGACCACCACCGCCACCGCCGTAGCTTCCACCGCCACCGCCGTAGCCACCACCGCCCTGAGTGCACTCCCTAGCCATGTGCCCAGACTCCCCACACTTGAAACAAGCATTTCCACCACCACCGCCTCCTCCATACCCACCACCGCCTCCTCCATACCCACCGCCTCCATAGCCTCCACCGCCACGTGAACCGCGGCCACCGCCTCTCCCGCCTCCACCGTTGTACCCACCGCCGCCTCCGTAGCCGCCGCCGCCGCCTCCATAGCTGCCGCCGCCGCCTCCGTAGCTGCCGCCGCCTCCCCTTCCGCCTCCGCCGCCGCCGCCGCCGCGGGTGGTGCCCTGAACAGGGCCCTCGTTGGGCCCGGTCACGTCGACCGCCTTGGTGCGACCGTCGCTCCCGTTCTCGATCTGGTACTCCACCGCCTCACCGTCACCGAGGCTGCGGAAGCCCTCAGATCTGATCGAGGACTGGTGGACGAACAGATCTTCGGTGCCATCGTCGGGCGTGATGAACCCGAACCCCTTGGTGTCATTGAACCACTTCACGGTACCCGTCAATCTCTCACCCATCTGATCCAGATCACAACAAAAAACCCTAGCCCCTCAAGAGAAAAAGATAGAAAGAGAAACGAGCAAACCCTAATCCCCCCTCTCTCTCTTCCTCCCTCTAAAAAAGATTTTTTTTTTTGCACTGGGGCGCTGAGGCTACGTCTGGCGTTTTATAGTCCGAAATTCCCACAAGGGTAAAGGTGACACGTCAGCGAGATGGCGTGGTAAATTGTGAGAAATGACGTTTTCTTACTAGGGGTTTGGTCTCTTTTGCCTATTCTGGGAACCAAAGCGACGGCCAGCCTTTCTCGAGGAGATCGGACGGTCAGGGTTTTGCGGGTGAGCTGTCAGCGACCGTTGGATTGGACATAGCTCTGGTGCGGCAGAGGAATGGTCAGTTCTTTTTACCTGATTCAACCTTTTGGTTACCCTGATAAGAGGGGCTTTTCGGTCATACCGCATCAATGGCCATTCCGGCATTGTCATCCCTTGTCAGGGGTGTTTTGGTCACGTAAATGTAAACTTAAAATGGAATTCTTGTACTATTACCCAATGGGTTGTATGTCCATAATGTATTTTCCGAGTTCTTTTCAAAATTAATTTCTCCTTGTATTTGATGGCAAGACTTGAATCGATTAAAGCCTGAAAATGAAAGTTGAACTAATTTAGTCACTTGAGTTCACAGGTTGACGCCAAGTTTTGGCATTTTAATTGACATTTGAGAAGACCGTAGTCAAAAAGATGCAATGTACTTTAATTCGTGGACCAAAACTAAAGAAAATTAAGTTATAACCCATCGATTCAGATGTGGCTCGTTCCTTTTACAAGAGAAACTCTGGCCGTTCGAGAGAGAACCATATTGGCATGCATTAACTGACAAGCGACACTTTCTCAACACCCGTTTTAGATGTACTATGATCTTTTAACGTGTAGTCATATAAAGCAGTGCAGAAAGTGTCTTTAGTACTCACTTTAGGTAGTGCAACCATAAACATTTTTGGACTAACAAAATGAGGGGTAAGTCAGGAGCCCAAGCATGACCAGGGGGGCCATATAGTTTGAGAATTGCTGTCTTAAACGGTATATAAATATGTTTAAAATATTTACTAAAATGTCAATATATTATAAATGAATGTATTAGACATTTTGTTATGTATATAGATCTTCGTTCTTCATTTTTTCAAATTATAAATCACCATATTATAAAGAAAACACTAATAGATCAAGGTTAATTATTATAGTTTAAATTCTTATAATATGTTATACATGACTATTGTCATCATACAATTGGTAATCACACTAGTAATACATATATACAATAAGAGTTAAGTTTAATTCATCCAAGATTAATAGTTTGTTGTTGACTAACTTTATCAAGTTAAATAAATCACTACAATAGTGATATTATATGATTATTAGTCAAATTTAGCAAATCTATTTTACATTTAACGTATTCAATCGTAACGCGAATTCTTTTATGTTAGCCTTTATAAGGAACTTCCTGGATCCGCCCCTGGGGTAAGTAATTGGCATTCTTTAAACGAGGAGTGACATTATGTATATGATTTCTTCGCCTATAATCATCCAAAGTAATGTTTATAGTGATTTAAGTCAATATTTAAGGAGTGCCAGTAATACTACTCTAATTTGAGCTCAGCAACATACTACAATCTTGCAGGACATGATTCATCCTTAATATGTACAATTTAGAGAAAAAATGTGTTACGGACGTGTTTAAACTACTAAACTGTTGCATCAAAGTTCAAGTGAGGCAAAAGAAATATTTACGCTCAAATCTATAATTTAACTAAGAAAATGGTGATCTTATCCGTAAAAATAAACTAGCTCACCCCAAACAGACACAACCAGCGTAAGATGTACAGAATAACTTGGTTTTCATATGTACACCAACCATTATTTAAGAAGCAGAGACTATCTCGTGTGACCGTCCCTTTTAGTCCATGTATAGAAATCTAAATAACACTTATTGAGATGAATTAATATACTAAATTCAACCGTGTAATTACTCTCTTTTCTATTCCACTTTGTTTTTACTTCATACACGCATTTCGTATCACACCATCGCTGCATAGAGTTTGCAGAATATCGAGTATTGCAATTGTTTATTTCGGCTCTCTTAATTTTTTATTGGATTTATACCACAAATTAGTACCGAATAAAAATCGAATTAAATTCAAACAGTAATTTCAACTAAATAAGTCAATTATTGTAAAATCAATTAATGCCTATACCGAGATGACGTATAGACAAAATGAAAAAAGACCTAATAGAAACAGAGTGGAGGACGATTTTCTTTAGAGGTGCATAGAGATTCATAAATTAGTGATATTTGAGCCTTATTTTTAATATATAAATTATAAAATATCATCAAATTAAATGTAAAATAACAGTTTAAAAAAATATTAAAATACCAAACTTTAAATAATTAAAATTGAAGCTCAATGCGATGTAATGTAGCGACCAATCGTATTCCCTTGGTGGGCTCAGATGTCCTGGTTTTTCCTATTTGGTAAGCTCGAATATCAAGGTTATGCCAAAGTGAATAAAATTATCCAAAAGTAAAAAAAAAATTAAAAAAAAAGCATAGAAAGACTGGTCAAAAGTGTCAGAAAATAGTCAAAGCATGTGTGAGATGGGACTTATCAATGTGGGCCTCTGACGGTTTCATTTACTCTGTATTAACTAATGGGCGATGCTAACCCCAGGGAGACTTGCAACTCATCATTGGTTTGTTGACTTGCGGTCAATTGCATCACCGAATTTCTTTGGTTCATTTTCATTTTGGTGAAATATAATTTACCCCCTAACGTATTACGTTTCTCATACTTTTTTTGTTTGTTTGATTTGATGCATACGAGTTAGCATTGAACAAGTTCATAATTTTTTATTATATATTAGAATATATTTCACCTTAAGAAGGTATTCTTCTCTAAAAGTGATATTCTAGTGAACTTAATTTCCAATCAGATCGCGGTTACCTTTTACGAGATAATTCTTACATGTAATTATTCATGGAATCCGTAAATTTAAATGTGAATACAAGGACGAACAGCTTTGTACCTAACGAGCAGGCCAAAACTTAAGAGCTCAGCTCCATTATGTTGTACCTAGCACTGATGAAAGGGGAGATCACCACGGTCTCTTACATTGAGAGTATGACTTAGTTTACTCAAAACTGGTGTTATGTCCAGAGGATACAACCTTCGTGATGTCTTAGACAATGAGATCCTTTATCTCCTTATTTATTCATCTTGTGTGTCGAAGTTTTATCAGCAAATCTCTTCTTAAGAGCTCAAGAATTGGGTGGCATCGATGGAATTCAACTGGGTACTCATGGTCAGTCTGTGAACCTTCTATTCTTCGCCGATGACTCAATTCTTTTCTTTAAACTTTCTCCTCTCAGCTGCGAACTACTAAAAATTCTTTTGGATAATTATTGTGAACAATCGGGTCAAAGGATCAATTTGAACAAATCCAGTATTAATTTTAGCCCGAATGCCTCAAATGAACTGATGGCCTTTGCTCTCCAAAAATTTGGAATCTCTAAGACAGATACAGTTGGGAAATACCTGGGTACTAGCTTGGACATTGTGACACGTCGTAAAGAGTTCTTTCAGGACCTAATAGCAAGAGTTCAGAATCGATGTGCTGGATAGAAAAGTTTACTTCTTTCTAAGGCTGGACGTAAAACCCTTATCAATTTGGTTCTCTCGTCTCTCTTGACCTACCATATGCATGTCTTCGGATTTCCGTTATATATCTGCAAACAGCTAGATGGTATATTCAGCAAATTCTTTTGGGCAGGCCCAAGTAAGGACAAGGCTCTTCATCTCGTCAACTGGTTCACGTTGTGCGGGCCCACATATACAAGAGGATTGGGATTCAAGAAAACTAATTTGTTCAATTCTGCTCTTCTAGCAAAAACCATTTGGTCTCTCATTCAAAAACCACAATCACTCATAAGTCAAGTCTTTCGGGCTAAGTACTATCCAAGGAAACAATTTCTATTTTCTAGAGTGCAAACCGATCAGGAATAGTTCATGGGCCTGGAAATGTATTTTACATGGGAAACAATGCTTATACCCAAATCTTAGGTGGCAGGTAGGTAATGGACAGAATATTGAGGTATGGACAGACTTTTGGATCAAAGATTTCCCCCCTTCGGTACTACTGGATGTATGTCAAGTAGATTCATCGATTGGACTAGTAGCGAATTTGATTCTAACAACAAGTGGAATCACCAGGCTTTGGATGATAATTTATCAGAAAATATTAGTACCTATATTAGCAGTATTCACATCTTTGAAAGCAATTTTCCAGACAAAATAATCTGGAATCAAACTCCATCTGGCCATTATATTGTCAAGTCAGGCTATCTAACTTTATTTAAAAGAGCAGCTTGGAAATTAAAGGAACAAAAACCCAACTACAATCCGGGTATCAATATTCCATCAAAAACCTGGGGACGTTTGTGGAAACTTAGACTGGCACACAAGGTTCAAGTCTCTATTTGGCAAGTTCTAATACGAAGATTACCAACCAAGAATAGACTCTTCAAAGCTAGCATTAGTAACAATTCTAACTGTAGTTTCTGCAACCTTCAAATGGAAACGTGTGAGCATTTATTTTATGAATGCATGCTCGGGTATACGTGATGTCTGGTTTGGGTTGGAGATAGGTCTCAGTTTACAACCCCCGATGCCAACATTCTTTGAGTGCGTTATAGCCTGGATTAACAAAGAAAATGTTCCCACCAAACTTCAGTCCAAAACAGCCACCACCATCTTTATGACTCTCTGGTAGATCTGGCTACATAGGAATGAAGTCGTTTTTAGAGGGGTTTCTTTCAATCCAATGACAAATCATTCAGAAAGTTCAGGCTCAAATTCATTCGACATGGTCCGCTTTATCAAAAAGCTCAACAATAAAAATGGCCAATGAGAATCAAAAGAATATTCCAGCATTGTTACAGTGTTCAAAGACTTCATACAATCTACATGTTAACACATGTCGGTGTCCGTGCTTACGCAAATTGACATACTTTGTTTATATAGGATCTCATTTTCAACATCATAGACAACGATCATGCCTCGAGATTTGTGTCTCTAAGCCACCTGGGTCCAGATTGGGAACTCATGTATTTACATATTGTTCTCGAGATCTTTTTACTTCTCAAGCCCTTGCAATGCTGAAAAATACTACAGTGGGCCAAACATCAGCACGTATACCATATTGTTCTATATACTAATTTTGCTCGTTTGCTTGCACATATGACATGGCATGAAGAAATTAGCACAGTTGCAACACCTATACTATATGATATCTGTTTGATCGGTACAAGTTTTCACTTTTGTCGGATATTACTAGAAAGTAAACTGTTACTAACTGAAGCAGCCGGACTTGCCACTTTTGCTTGCAAGGCTAGATCGACAGTCTCTATGACATAGACTAATAAATTAGATGTTGTTAGATCTACTCATGCATATATGGACAATGTATAGTTTATTTTTTCTTTATGGTCTGTAATTTATTTAGTATTGCTTGTGTGGCCGAGACGGTTTGTTATTACAATATAGGGCTAATTACACCTATGTCCCTGAGGTTAGGGAGTAATTACAGTCAAGGACACAAAGTTTTAAAATGTAACATTCCGTGACCAAAAGTGTTTCAAAATGTATCACCCGTGACCCGTGTCCATCTGTTAGGGTTCCGTCCAAAAAGTGTACTTTTATGATGTCATCAATACGTATTTTTAAAATGACGATACTGCCCCTTGTACGGTATATACTGCATATTTTAAAAAAAATTAAAATTAGGGTTTTGTTGAAACCCTAATTTGCAAATTAAGGGTTTCAAAGTCCTAATTTTTCAAATTAGGGTTTCATTTTTCAAATTAGGGTTTTTTAAATGCCATTACTTCACCGCCGGCAGTTCCCTTCCCCGCCGGCAGCCATTTTCTCCTATCTTCTTCCCCCATCTCACTTCCCCTTCTCCACCTCAATCGGTGACCCAACAAATCCAACTCGCCACCTTAATCAATGGCTAACGACGACAACCACAACCAATCTGTTGGTGGAGATCGACGAGGAGCCGGATCCGTCCGATTCCCGGAAGATCCGGCGGACCGACGACGAAGGCAATCGAGCGGAGGATGACATTTAAGGTGGTGTCCCCGATGCAGTTGAGGGTGACGACGGAGGGGAGAGGGAGCTCCTGATGTTGCGGCTTGCTCAGTGGGGAGATCTGTTGCAGCGGCGGCGAGGTGGGGCTTGGGTTACCGGCGACATGGGTCGAGGGACGGGGCTGGGCTACCGGCGGCGTAGGGCGAGGGATGGGGCTTAGGCTGCCGGCGGCGTGGGGTGAGGGAGTGGGCGGCAGATCTGGAGAAAAAGTTTGGAGAAGTGGGTATTTTATTTTAAAGTCAGGGGCAATCAAGTCTTTTTGTTAAAACCGTTAAGTATTTTTGTATTCCGTTTGTCAACGGACATAAGTGTTACATTTTGAAACTTTGTGTCCTTGCGTGTAATTACTCCCAAACCTCAGGGACATAGGTGTAATTAGCCCTATAATATATTTCTCTTCTTATGTCTGTATGTTTGAAACTGCTGATTTGAGAGCTCATGGATTAGAGCAGGGCCTTGGTCATTCGATAATAAGCCTCTTATTCTCAACCCTTGGTCACATGATATGAGTCTTGAGAAAGGAGTCGCAAATGTTCCAGTTTGGGTGCGATTTCCTGGCCTCAAGCCCCCTTTATGGTCTACGCATTTGCTGAGCAACATCTCTAGCGCCATTGGCAAGCCTCCAAAGGCTGCTACAAGAGAACGCATGACTTTTGCTATTACGTGTTGAAATAAAGGTTGGGGATTCATTGCCCAAGGAAGTTCCAATAAATGGACTTCAAGACCAAGCGCAACATCTGGAATATGATCAGTGGTCACCTTATACTTGTAATCATTGCAAAGTTTATGGACATAATGATGCAATTTGTGAGCATCATCGCAGGAGAGCACAGCAAGAATGTGTTCCAAAAGCACAACCAAATGTAGCAGTAAAGGATGGCAATATGCAGGGGCATTAGCAATGCTAGCCTAAGATAATAACTCTACTCATTACTGAAGCTGTTCCAAGTCAAATGTTGTCCAAGGCCAGTGAGGGATACCATTTCACCTCTCCTGAGATCACCTAATGCTTTTGAGCTTCCTCAGAACATTTAAGCTATCTTGGAATCCCATCCCATCTGAATAAAAGTAGTCCAGCTCAAGATTTTAAACGGGTGGCTGGAAGGAAAGCAAGAATAAAGAAGAACATTGTCATACCAGGAACCAAACCAAGTGCCTCTTTATAGATGTAGTTGAACCACATCCTAACAAAATGCTCAAGTGTGGTTTATGGAATATTCAGAGGCTTGAATTTCATTCGTACACAAAAAACTTTGAACAACCTCGTTAGGCAATATATGCTTTCTTTGATTTGCCTTGTGGAGAATAAAGTGAGATAGATAAACAGTAAGAAGGTGGCTGATTTTTGCTTATACCTCAATTCAATTGGGAGCTTTTGCATAATTGCTATGGTGATGGTGTAGACAGAATCTAGCTTATCTGGGAACCACAAGTTTTTACAGGCACTTTCTTTCGGCTTCTAAATAAGTGGTGACTGGTGCTTCTCACTCATATTGCTACTGGCAAGACTCTATTTTTCTAGGATGAAGCATAGTCACTTCCAGCCTACTTTAGTCTTTAAAGGTCTCTTGGCAGCAACCTTGTCATGGCTGACATGGCAGCGCTATGCTTAGACTTGCTTTGAAATTAAGAAGGTTGAAACCTTGTCTCAAGATGTTTGATAGCAAGTTTTATAGTAATATTACCCAAAAGATCTAGCAAGCTAAGACTTTACTCTTGGATTACAAGGCCAGATTAGCTACTGATCCAACTAATGCTCAGCTCAAAGGTCAGATGAATATTGCACTCGAAACATGTTTGAAACTTGGCCTAGATGAGGAAATTCCTCCATCAAAAAGCCAGAGAGAAAATATCCAACTGGGAGATATGGACCAGTTATTTTCACCTCAAAAAAAAAAAAAAAAAAATGAATGCTCATCATGCCAAAGCCAAAATTCTGTTAGTTCAAAATGAGAATGGTGAAAAGCTTGTGGGAGGGGAGCTGGTACGACAAGAGGCAGTGAGATTCTTCTCTCAATTTAACTAGTAGTCACTAGTCAGTCTACTAGTGATCTTCATAATCTGTTAAGGCCTCTTTCTAGAAGAAAGATTACTTTCACTGAAGTTGATGAGCTTGTGAGACCTGCGGATGATCAGGAGATTTACCACGCTGTCCACTCAATAAACCGGAATAAAGCACCCTCTGCATGTTTTTTTCAAGATTGCTGGGCTATTCTTGGTCACGATGTGATTCTTGCAATCAAGTCTTTCTATGAAACTGGAAGACTTTTAAAGGAATGTAACTCTACTATTTTAAGCCTAATCCCAAGAGTCAGATTCCTTATATAATGAGGGATTTCAGGCATATAGCCTGTGTAATACATCTTGTAAGATAATCTCAAAGATCATGGTCCAAAGGCTCAAAAACCTCATCCCTAGCCTAGTTGATGGTCGATCCAAGATAACATTTTCCCGATGCAAGAATTCGTTCGTAACTATCATAGAGATTAATGTATCTGCATATATACTCCTAAGCTGGACCTCATGAAGGCTAGTGATACTATCAATTCGAATTTCCTCATTGCTGTTTTTGGAAGTTATGGATTTTCCTGAGCAAATGGTGCAGTGGATAAAGGAGTGTGGTACCACTCCTACATTCTCTTTAAGCACTAGTGACTGAATGAAAGGATATTTTCCAGTAAAAGAGGCTCGAGATAAGAAGATTCATTGTCTCTTTATCTCTCCATCTTAGTTATGGAAGCTTTTCTTTGAAATATGGACAAGCACACTGCACTCCTTGATTTCAATTTCAATCCTGTGTGTGCTGAACTGGGTATAAATCACTTAAATCTTTGCTGATGATCTCTTTGTTTAGGCCGGAGCTAATAGCTCATCTCTCAATATTGTTCAACAAGCTCTGGATGAATTCTGTACTTCCTCTCGTCTTAAAGTGAACTTGCAGAAGAGTACCATCTTTTTCTCTGTATCTGATGAGGGGAAGCATACTCTTGCCCAGAACTTTGGCATTCCTCTTGTTCCCTTAGGTGTAAGGTACTTGGGTGTACCCCTTGATCACTACTAGGCTGAAAAAAGAGGATTGCCAAGATTACCGAAAGAGTTCAAAGTTGGACTGCAAAGCTTCTCACTTGGAGTCTCTGAATCATCTTTTTTCCCTGTGTCCCTACTCAGCGGCTGTTTAGAATAATGCGTTTGGTCGTGATCAATTCTCATTTGCTCCTACGCAATGGGATACTGGCTCAGCTTGCTCAAAATTACAGTGGATCAACTTTTCTTGCTAGACTTAGAAGGCTTGCACTGGCGGCTGCTGTTTACTGCATTTCGCGTGACAGGCATAACCGCAGTTTTCGCCACTCTTATCAAAATTGCTGTCATTAGCAGTATGATTCAAGCAAAGGTCATGCAGTGGAAGGAACAAAGAACACGAGCATTGGAATTTGTGTGGCTGGAATCTGCCTGATTGCATTCTTAGTTAGCTCTGTTTTGATTAGGCTGTTTTGTGCAAAGATTGACATTGTTTTACTTGTATATTAACTGCGCTGTTGCTCTTGAAGTGTTAATAATATTACCTTTTACCTGAAAAAATAAAAAAAGATTCACTGAGATTGAACTGTTACAAGCATCAGATTATAATGCACCAGATAAAACCTTATCGGTCACTTTAAGTCTGTTGTGAATTCTGTAGTTCTGCCAAGCGTGGATTATGGAAATCCATGCCTTTTGCTACCATGTCCTTGATTATAGAAGGAACTAACTCCCTTTTCCAAGATTTTGATTGCATGAAGTCAAACCAACAAATCCAAACATAGCAATGGAAGATAGGCAAATGACGACATTAGTGTAGCTGCTATAAGTATACTACAACTTTAACAATCAAAACAAGAATGATCATCCCACTAAAATGTTTTAGGTAACACTCATCGAGGCTAATCAGGGGTATTTACACTCAAAAAGCATGGAAGGTAATATTCAAAAACTCAAAATTTGGTTTTCATCTGGTTAAACCATATTGTACAAACGGAAGAAAAGTGATCGAATCAATGGAATCCTCTTGAACCTCTAGATTGATACACTTCCAATCCCTTTTTGGCCTCGCCCACCAATGTTTTGACCATAGGATCTTGCATCAAATTGTCCTTTTTCGTCGACACCTCCAGCGCTATAAGCACGTCCTCCTGCGCTAACGTCTCGCTATCCGGAACATGAAGTGCCAAGTAGCATAAGAGAATCAGGGAAGGTAATTGAACAATATGTTCAGCAAAGTATACAAGTTGAATCAGGTGCTTAACACCTCCTGCATCTATGATGGCCTTGCAATGATTAACATGTAGAAAATTGTCGGTGCATGCAAAATTAATTAGTGTAATGGCTGCCTCCCCACAAACCTCGGGCTCTGTGTCATCAAGCAAATACACCAATGGGCGTATTAGTCTTGTTTCCGTCGCCCGGAAAGTTCTTGCCAAGTTCCCAATAGCTTTGATGCTTGGAATTAGTAACTCCGAGGACGGCTTCTGAATCATCTTCAGCAACTGATCTACCACTGCTTTGGCAGCCGGTGATGTCGGCTTGAAAGCGGATCGCCTTAATTCAGCATTTTGCTCAGCTACAGCTGTTATTTCCATCAATGCCATTGCTGAGTTATACTGAACTTCATCCTCACCCTTCTCTAACAGGACCGCAAAGCATAAAAGTGCTCTTGATTCTGTTATGCTTCGACATATTTGAAGATTGCCCGTGCACAGACGCCATAAGGCTCTAGCCGCCATTGCCTTCATTTGGGCTTTAGTTTCAGGATCCTCGAACTCCCTCCCCTTGATGCTAGTCCCCGGCAAGGCAACACGCGGTGGCAGTTGATGCTGATGGTGCTGCTGCTGTGGATTCACTTTAGCGTTGTTTTGGTTACTCTTGGCTATCTGGTGTGCATGTTTATCTGGTGGGAGTGCCGCGGATTTCTCAGTCATTGTGTTTGCCACTACATTATGCATTTGGCTAGGCGTTTGTTTACCCAAGGGATGATGAATTTGACTAGGCAGGTGCTTATCATCATCTTCATTTAAACTATTGTTTTGGTGGTTGGTTATAGAATTGGCCATTACAACGGTATGAATTGACATAGCTTGCTTACTAGGAATGGCATACTTGCTATGTTCTTGAATAGTCTCAAATGCAAGATGACTTACAAGCAACCGGATGGTATTGTTCTGCGCAAAATGATCCTGGCATTTGGAGTGATGCGCTGCCAATTCAGACACAGCCCATGCCACCACAACCTGAACCTGCATATGACCCTCTTTAAGGATCTTCGCAAACACCGAGCAAACGCCCGCATTCACAATCTGTTCCACGCTTTCAGGGTCACGCCCCAATAGACCAATTGCCCTCGCAGCATTCTCCTGACCCTCCTTTCTCCCTTCTTTCGCCAATTTCAACAATGGCGCGACGCCACCTTCTTCTATTATGAGCTTTCCGTATCGATCATTGTCACGTGCCAATGAGACGAGAGAGGCCGCAGCGTCTGATCTTTCCTCTATCGAGCCCGAACACAGAATGGCAATCTGTTCCCAAATGAGGCATAAGATAGGCTCATTGGCCGCAATAGGAGGAAGGCCAAGATACTCGTCGTCGCGATCATCTGCAGGGGTGGAGACACGGAGGAGCCAAGACACATCACCAATCGAATTTTCAAGCTGCTGCGACGCCTTGCGGAAGGCACCGGTGGGAATGATGGTGAACACGCGCCTTAAGCCATTGGCCCGGCATTTCAAGATGAGGGTTAAAGCCTTGTCAATGACTTGTTCGGTGTCGTCGATGATGCGGCGAGTGGGGCGCTCGTACAGGTCGTTGCTGGCACGCGCCGCCTGGCGGAGGAGGGCCACCAGCTTCTCAGTCTTGGCCTTGATCTCTGCACATTCTTGTTTAAAGTTGCCAGTATCGCCGGATAACTTCACTAGTTCGTCACACAATTGTATCGGCTTCGCGAGGATGTCTTTCACTATGTCCGCCATGGCCACAGCGGACCCGACCGACCCTTATATCGAAATGCAACCCAAGGCCAAGAACTCGTTCAAACGTTTGATACGATCAAAACAAACATTTGTAAGTCGTCAATTTAGTAGGCTAAGGCGTCAACATTTTCTTGTCATCTTTCTTTTTGTCTGTCAATTGATTCAAAGAATCGGGTTCGTCTTTGGGTTGGGTGGTGGTGAAGCGGCGGCGTGGTGGCCGGTGAAGTTGTGATGGGTTTTGCAAATGGTTAAACGCAAATCTCTGCGTTCTGAGAAACAAAACGGGCAGTTACAAATTTAAGGACCTAATTTGTAGGAAGTGCATTGGTCGGGCGCTCTATACTGCGAGGAGGGAGACACAGGATTTGCAGTGTACGTTGCTAACTCTGCGAGTACTAAAAATTGGAATACAAGAAGGTTGTCTAACGGACTGCGTCTTGTAACTGCGTTCTTATGGAATTTATAATTTTCTCTCAAATTTACAGCTATTCCGTTACATTGTCGCTAAAAGTAAAAAAAACAACATTTCAATTTGTCATCGTAAAACTTCTTTGAAGCGACAGAGTTTAGTTTTAAAGTGAAAGAAAATACTAACCTGCTCGACCTACAAAAACATCTTTGGTTCATGTGCCCATCATGCAATATAAAGATTCACTTGTTTGAGAGCACCTTTTGAGTAATTTCAAGCAGACTTTTAGGGGTCGCTCGCATAGCGCCACTTGTTGTATGATTCCTGCACTCGCACGGAAGTCTGGTAGGTGACATACCAAGGTTGGGTTCTCATAGCTTCATCAAGGGTCTTATAAAATGTAACTCTGGGTGGGCTCGAATCCTGTAGCTTCATTGGAGCGCTAAAAATGTTCTCTTTAAATTTAAACACATGTAACTCAAAATACAATTGGTATTATCCTGCCCTTTCACTTCTGAAACAACCCTAACGTGCCCTTTCAATGACTCCTAATTATAGGCTAACAGTGAAAATCTAGTGGTCGAGGTCAATGATATTTGCTTTGCCAGAAAACTTTCGTATCAAAATTACTCATCCTCGGCTTACTGTATTCAAGTCTGGATCGGAATTTGGTTGGATTCAAATTTTGTTCCGGCTACATTCAACCTCACATGAGATGGAAAGAGAAGAATTGAAATCATTCAGCTGAATTATACACACTCAAATAAAGGTGTGCATCAGTTTTTCAGAAAACTTTTTTGTGAGAAAAGTAAAATTGCACAGCAATTGTCTCCAAGAAAAAGGATTCATGATGAGAATGAACATCATAAGTTTCATAGTACAATTCAAGACCATTTGGCCCTCTAAATAAATCCAAAAAAAAAAAAAACTCCCGGAGTCTTGCCCTTGTTTGTCGCTATAACGGTAATTTACCGATAAACATTGACGTTTTTTGTGATAAAGAAATAAATTAATTAGCATATTGCAGAGAGTGTTATATATAGCCTTACCCTTGTATCTATTCTTTTTAGCATGTTCATATTAGGCCGATAATTCCCTGTTGATCATGATAGCAAATCATAACATCCTTACCGGTTGGAGGGACCAAAGGGCAAATGCAAAGAATTAAAGAATATCTTCCACATTATCCTTTCAAAATGTGTTTGTGTCGACTAAGTACAAAAAATTAAGCATGAAAAAAATACTGATCACTAAAAATAAGGTTAGTCCAAATACCAAAGTACATATATGTGTTTTGTTAAAACCATGTATAACTTTATAAGCAAGTTGTACGAGTATCAAAAGCAAATATTGTGTTGATAAAAGTCAAAATTGCTTTGACGATAAAATTATCTCAAAGTAATCTTGCAAGTAATAAAAAGGAAAGATATGATCAATAACTTAGAGATGAAAAGGAAGGTGTGTGCGAAGAGTTTTGCATTCATCAATCATTTATATCTCCTTTGCAGCATTGTCTATGAGTAACGCGAGTGTGAGATATCCTTTTGTATTGGGGTGAATTTTTTCTTCTTCAAAGTTTATAATGGTGATAATTAGTTTTTAATTACTGGTTGATGAGTAAGGGCGAAGAGGAACGGAGGGAGTCACATTCATCAAATGCTTGGAGCTAACACACGATCTACAAGGTTAAAAAAAGTTTACGCTAAGGAATGCGTTAAAGAATGATATCCCTCGTGAAAACATTTACCTCCAAGAGAGTGCAATAGCAAGGTTGAAATAACATGAAAGTGGCAATCCCAAAAGATGGGTAAGAAAAAAAAAATTACATTTTCACAATCTTTACCTTCCATTAGATTTTGTTTAAGTAATACCCTTGGCCCTTTAAGACCCTTTGAAAATACATCAATATATGCAGCGAAATGAAAAAAAAAATATCCTC
This sequence comes from Escallonia rubra, assembly GCA_033065855.1. Taxonomy (NCBI): domain Eukaryota; kingdom Viridiplantae; phylum Streptophyta; class Magnoliopsida; order Escalloniales; family Escalloniaceae; genus Escallonia; species Escallonia rubra. Next base: position 9,716 of record JAVXUO010001616.1, on the reverse strand, counting down.
GACCTTTAATTGATGTCAAACATAGAAATTATCTAAATTAATCTGCCCACAGACCACATCGAAATATCAGTACATCAATATGTGTAGCAAAATTGAAGAAAAAAAAAAAAAGGAAGGTATATCCTTGACCCTTAATTGTTGTCAAACATACAAATAATGTGCATCTGAAACAAGAATTTCTTAATATAATAAATTCACAATCCCACAATCCATACATGGCAAAATACACTTGTTACGCATTATATTTGAACAATTCGATTCTAGTGCCACTCAAGGGCCAATTTGAGCGTTCTATCTTTAGAGACACATGCTCGAGGATTAGTGAGAAATGTCAACCTTATTGACAAAATGCAAGTGCACTTGCTAGTGAGGGACTAAATAGAATAACCATGAAACCTAAGAAATAAATATTGATCGGTAGCACCTCATCTCTACTTTGGGACGGTTGCAATTCACCTCTCATTGGTATAACGTTGCACAAGCAAAACTCATTCAATACCGAACAAATTTAGCAACGTTACTAAAGTAAATTCCTATATATGTCTTTATGGTACATGAACAAAATTCATATTATGATTTGTAATTGCATTGAAAATCAGAATCAAACGAGCTTATGTTCCATACAAGATTTTTGTTCTCATTATGAAATTGGTCAATTTTCAAACTTCAAAGTCCAAAGTAGAGTTCTTGGATTACGTTAATCAAATTCTGTGACGTCAATAAAGTAGATTCCTATACATGTTTTTAGATTACACTAATCATATTTTTTTTTGCAGTTGGCATTGATATTGAAAATCAGAACCAAACGAGCTTTTATCCTTATGTTTCACACATATGATTTTTGTTCTAGTTGGGCTTATCTTTTCATTTGCTTATGAAATTGGTCAATTATCAAACTTAAGTCCAACTAGGGTTCTTGGACCGTGGATAGTAACATGGACTTGGACCTAATTGAGTGCAACCAAAAAGCCCAACAACCTTCTCTTACAGCTGAAGTGTCAACGGTCTTCTGCTGCCAGAATCACGAAAATGCCGAGCAAGAAGAAGAGGAAGAGGGTGGAGAGGCCGAGCATCCACCCTCGAAACAAATACTCCGACAACCCGCCCGACTTCGCCCAGTTGGCGTCTCAGTATCCGTCGTTCGAGCCCTTCGTCTTCTACTCCCGAGACGGCCGGCCCAGAATCGATTGGACCGACTACAATGCCACCCGAGAGCTCACTAGGGTTTTGCTCCTCCACGATCACGCCCTCAACTGGTAATATCTTTATGCCCCTTTAAATAGGTATTTCCCTTTATATCCACCTTTATCAAGTCATTTGCTTCCCACTTTCCCGTTATTGCTTGTGTTTTGCCATGAGCGCGTGCTTCTTGGTTTTCTGCTAGAATGTCGGAAAAGGAAATATAAATTAGGTACTTAGTTATCTCACAATAAAATCTTTAGTCGATAGCCAAAAGACAAGAAAAGTTTCAAGAAAAAAGGAAGTACGCTAAGGGGATGCATTAACGGATTAATATGCACACAAAATAGAATTCCAAAACCATCAAGTTTCGAGGGTCAGCATTGGCGCCATGATAAGCTTGTTCTATTTTGGCCTGAAGGTCACGGGATCGAATTGCCGAGTCAGTTTTTATGCATACATCTAACCCTCCCCATACCCCTAATGTTACGAGCCTCGTGCACTGGGCTAGGCCTTTTATTACCAAATTCCAGAAGGCAGGCCTCCCTTTTAAGTATTCTTGTAAACTTAAGGTGGGAAGCCTATAACCCATTCTCTAAGAGCTTAAGCTGTTAGAGCAAACGGTAACTTAACTTATTGTATGCGAATACACCACTGATTATCTTACTGTAAATGGTCAGGTTGTTTACTTGCGGGCCTCGGTGTTTTTCTCTCCACTTGTTGCTTCTATTGATATTCCAAGTTCCTAACACTCCCTTTCATACGTTACATTGTTACAACATTTCCAGCAACCACTATTAACCGGTTCATCCAAGCTTGGGAATAGTCTATTATTGTTAAATAACTCGGGCTGTATTCCAAATTGTAGGTGGATTCCTGATGGGCAGCTCTGCCCGACAGTACCCAACAGATCCAACTATATTCATTGGATTGAGGATCTTCTTATGTCTGACATCATCCCAAGTACTCGCACTAATGGTGACATCATAAAGGGCTTTGATATTGGAACTGGGGCCAATTGCATTTACCCTCTTCTTGGTGCATCTCTTCTTGGTTGGAGCTTTGTTGGATCAGGTATTTTTATTATAATCTGATATTTGCTATCTCAAAGTTATGCAGTCACAGAAGTTCCGCATGTACTTAGAAACTTAATTTCAATATAGTGGCTTAACTTGGTTACAGATGTGGCTGATGTGGCACTAGAGTGGGCAGAGAAAAATGTTGTGAATAATCCACATATTTCCGGGCTAATTGAAATAAGGAAAGTTGATGGTGGAGAGACGACAGTGTACCAGGAAGAATCACAAACAGACCAGTCAGTCAGCAAACACTGTATAAACTTAAGTGAAGTTGGGGTTGTCGACAGAGAAGCAGCGGCTTCAGCCTTGTTCGAATCATATCCGGGTGCGAATAAAAGTTACCATGGACCGTCCATACTTCTTGGTGCTGTCAAGGATGGTGAGAAATTTGACTTTTGTATGTGTAATCCTCCATTTTTTGAGACTATAGAGGAAGCAGGATTAAATCCAAAAACTTCCTGCGGTGGAACACCGGCTGAGATGGTTTGTCCTGGCGGAGAACAGGCTTTTATAAGTCGCATTATCGAAGATAGTGTTCAATTGAAGCAGTCTTTTCGGTATTATCCTTCTCTATAATAATTTTTTTTTTGGTGCATTTGGTAGTGCCACAATTTAAAATTTGTTTCTACTCTTGTATTGTCATCCTTTTGTAGGTGGTACACTTCAATGGTCGGAAGGAAGTCAAACTTGAAGACTTTAATATCACACCTTCGAAGTGTTGGAGTCAGTGTAGTTAAGACGACTGAATTTGTCCAGGGACAAACATGCCGGTGGGGACTTGCGTGGTCTTTTGTGCCTCCGGCTAGAAAGATCATATCATCTCATGTGGCGGAGAAACGTGTTCTATCTTTCACACTTGAGGTTAGGCACTCTTCTCTCAGTTTGATAGCCTTTGGTAGTTCTTCATTCTTGCTCTAAGATTTCCATTGATTTACAACTTCCAATATTCAGGGACTGCTTTATTCTTTTTTCCTGTCTTCTTTCTTCCCTTCATCTTGTGTGTAAGAATTTCGATTGTTCTTTATCTGGGTATGTTCATATAAACTCCTTCTTCACTTATTTATGCATAGATTTGATGGCATGATTAATCCGATTTTTCAGTGCCGTGTTAATTCTTCTTTTGTAAGGGGTTCAATGACTTTAAAAGGGATTTGTTGTTGTATCCCAGAAGGTACAAAAATCCACAGGAGCATTGGCGAAAATTATCTTATTTTGGTCATATAACTTCCTGCAAGTCCTGCTTCCGTAATCCGCGCTTGCCATAGGGGAATAAATAATTGGTGACGGCTGACAGTAATATTTCTTCTTTAGTTGCCATCATTTGCATCTCTGTGTTTTGCTTGGTGATAGCCATTTCCATGACTTTGCTCGGTGGCACTCTAAGTAGTGTGCAACCCAGTAACTGGAAATGTTTAATTCCTGAGCTGGTTGCAGATACAGAGATTCAGCTTTATCTATTGCAGATGCTGGAAACGCAGAACTCCAAAACACTATTGATGGTGATGGCTTGATAACTTTGTCATATGACCAATGTGTAGTCTCCAAATACTATGTAATTCTTTTTGGATCATACTAATGTGCTTTCTTTAGCAGGGTTTTTTTCCCCTACAATTTGAGTAGCAGATTAACTAATGGAGAACTCAGTTATTCCAGTTTAAATTTCTGTTCCTTATATCAACTTTTTATCTTTCCTGTTTCTGGCAATGGAATCTCACACATAAGTTTGATGCTTATGCAGGGTCTTCAACGCCAATACAGTGCTGTTAATGTTTTGCAAGCAGTGGAATCCTTTTTCTGCACTAGCGGTGCATCCTGTAAATTGAACCTTGACTCATTTTACGTGGATGTATGATGAACCTCATTTAGTCTGCAGTGTGACTTGTGAATACATTTTTCTATTACGCTTAATTGCTTATGCGGGGTAAAATCTGCTATGAATAGATCACCGCATCAGAGTATCAGTGTGATGCCATCCTAAAAAATGAGGCGCACAATGACAAAGACGACGCAAGTTGCCAATATGAGCCGGTCACATCCTGTGATTTAAGTTCTCCGAACTGTTTTTTAAATGACTTGCAATTCCGAGTTTCGGTAAGTTTTCCTCATTTTTATTTGATTTTGTAATTTATGTTGTGAAGATTATATTTGAGATTTTCTCTCTCTTTATAGGTCTTTCAGCAAATCCCAGGCACACTTTTGGTAAGAGGATCATTGAAGCGCAGTGACAACCCCATTCCAGGTTCTCACCACTTAATATTATGCAGACCCATGGTTAATATTTCCTTTCAAAAGCTTATAGCTGTGGATTTATCTTATTTTCTGCTTCCCTAAAAAGAAACGCAGAAGTAAACATAATGCTAGATGCATACTTCTCAAATAAAAATGATGCCGCCTTAGCATATCAGCGATTAGAACTCTGAATCCCACGTCAATATCCCGTGCTTTCTATACTCCTTAGAATCCTTATCCCGCATTTCCTGGCCTTGCCTCTTTTGATAAGGATCTTCTTTTATCAACAACATTCGATTCTGCAGCACTGTTGCCTCATTTCTTGCCTGCTGTTTGATTGCTCGGAGCAGCAGTGAAGAAGAGAAATATATACATTTAAGTTTCTGTTTTCTTCGTTGCTAGAATTTGATAAATCAATAATCAAAAGACAAAAGAAAAATATTGAAATAGCAATTAGATGGATGGTGTGCCGATCTTCTTTCTACTTCTTTATCATACATATTGTTAAATGCGCAAAGCAGAACTTGTATGCTGAGGATATTCTATCTTTTGATTGCTGTCATTTTTCCTAAAACTGTTGATCACAGTCTTTTTATCTTCACGGATTTCTGTGCCTGGTTATCATATGTAATATCTAACTGAAATTTGTCAACACCACCCCTTGCTCTTGCAGAGTGAGAAATTTATTTTAAGTGGCTGTGTCTAAAGTTTTTCCATAGCAATTTTGGTTACAGACTGATTGCTTTGCAGGTGCATTTCCATTGATATTTCAACTATTGGAGGACGCCTTGAAAAATAAAATTTGTATAGGAAAGGCGTCTGCAGATGGTTCCTACTCTCATCATGCAAAATTACAGCGTTAGATTTGTTGTAAAAGAGCACAGCATCTGTAAGGAAACACCCTGCTTACATCGCATACAATTTCAAAGGACAAACGGAGGGACTTTTCATTATTTACTGTTGCACTGGTTCATAAGATTTATTGCCATGAACTTAAATCTTTTTGGGTTTATTGCCATGAACTTAAATCTTTTTGGGTTTGTATTTGTGACTTCAGTTCTTTTAACGACATAGCTACGTAACGATTAGCTTCTGTACTTATTTGGTGTAAAGGATAATGTATTACGAATCTGGACTTTTCTCCAGGCTAGGGAACCCCATCTTTGTCCCGCAATATAGCATTATGGGGTTCACACTGTTCTTGTTCTTAAATGTGCAAGCATGGTGAAACCCACCTTGATGCTGCAAGATGGCTTTCAGTCTCATCAGCTGGCGTCCCACATATCTTCTTTATCTTTCTGCATTTGCTTCTCTGTAAAATTTTAGGTAATTAGATACTACTTTCAATCGAATCACACCTGGCATTAGGGGGAACTCCATATGTTGTGGAAAGGTAAAAGCTGCAGAAAGTACAGCCCGACGAAAGATCCACTTTCTCAACATATACACAAAATAATAATACAATGAGAACTCCTTATACATCAACATACAAAGTAAAGAAGCACGACGAACCCCAATACAAATAATCCAGATTTTTGTGTACAGAGAGCAGCAAGAAGGAAGATGATCCAGATCAGGAAGATCTAAATTGAGAGAGAGAGACTCCAACATAACTATTAGGCCTTCCCTTCAATCCTTGCATATGTGAGCCCAGCACATGCATCAACGAAGTCCTCGTCGATAAAATCGGTGGACAAGATCTGCAACCTGTCGGCACAACCCTGGGCGAAGCATTTAGCTATAAAAAGCCTAGCAAAACCATGGATCCGCGCTGTTACTGGCTTAACACACAGGATCGGGTTATCAGCTTGCGGTGTAACTGTATTCTCCACCCTGTAAAAGAAATTCCTGGACGTTGCTGGGGGCTGGTCACTCAAATGCTTCAAATTACTGTCAAACTTTGTTGATGGCAAATCCGTGTCGATCCAATTATCCTTCAAATGCCCACCACTCCATAATGGTCCTCCTGCCTTAGGCTGGGGTGACTTTCTTGGCTTCCAAACGCATATGATTCTCTTTGGCAATAGTTCTGCAATTGTCTTCCCAAAGACATGATCATCTTGGTGGATCAGAAACTCACCGAGCTGTTCCTCCAAGTACTTCTCAAATTCAGGAGGGTCTTCGTGTCCAAACTCAGTGCGGATCTCCAGAATTATAATCTCTGACTGGGTTTCGGAGAGAAACTTCTTGACATCGTTGATTACAACATCAACACCGTACGTGACAAGGATTCCATGACAGACTTTGCGATCCTCCTGGACACGAACGTCAATAACACGGGTGCCTCTTACGAGTTGATGGTAAATTGACAAGGATTGGCATCGAGCAAAAGGACGAGAAATGAATGGAATTCCAATCTTGTTGGTTGCAGAATCATGAGTACCTGGCCATACAATCTTATTCACGTGAATTTTATCTGATTTGAGGCCTGACATCCAGTTTTTCCGGTCGGCAGGGTGATAGTCGCAACCAGGGTAGTCACAGCCGCAGCTTTGCTTGAGACCAGATAGCGTTTTCTTCTCAGTCGAGATCGATTTCCGGCGATCCATCTGTTTAGAGGCCTGAGCACCCATTTTACCAGTGAAGAAGAATTATGGACTCCAAATTCTTCTTCTTCTGGTGTCTTTCCTCCTCTTCTCCCTCTCCTTTGTCTTGTATTTTTGGTACAGAAAAAGGATCGGGTTTCTAGCTTTTAAGTATTTGGATTTTGACGTCTTATGCTATTTACAATGAGTGAGATGACCTCAATTAGGACAGGCAGAGGCTCCTATTCTTTTTATCTCAACCAATTGTTTTCAAACATTATGATTTGGGACAAGACTGTCTTTGGTGTGGTGGGGGCGCTTGAATTATTGGTGGAGGGTAACAATCCAGATATTGCCTTGGCTGGTCCGCGCTCATGGCTGTCCAATGCTATAACAGTTGGGTTAGGATCCGTATATATCCCATGTCTCTGCTTGTAATCAACAAAGTTTTATTAGAGCTCTTTGACGTCAATTATGCAGCCACCTGTATTATGGAGACCTTTACCACAACTCCAAACGTGGCCTGCACCAACTATGACCTCTCAATGGTAGCTGAACCACCAATTTATAATGGACAACTAAGCAAGTGCCAGCATAGAGCAACTACTACTACTTTTATCCTTTTGGGGAAGGGTCCGAACACATACATTTCTCCTCGATGTTACATTACAAATACGAAACGTGCCAAAGATGTTAAACTTACCAGAACGTACCACGTATCCTTCTGTATGAAGAAACTTTCCATCATCTGCTAGTCTGGAAAATGATTAGCAAGTTAAATAACTGCAACTGATGTTCCGCAAGGCGCTTACGACGAATAAACGGTAATCAGGGTCCAAATTTATGGAAGAAGTTGCAAACCTGAAGAAGATAAGTACTCGAGTAGAAATCCATCAAAACCCGTTAGAAGGTAGTATGGACACCAAAAGGATCAATTGAGGATGATCAAGTACCTCATTCACTTATTGGATAAGCAAGGAACTCATACATCAACACTCGAAGGGTCTAGATATATACCAGCTCCGGATGATAGGTTAAAGATTCTCTGCGGCCGCCGTACCAGGAATACAGGAAAAACAGGGGACAGGTCGTCTTCCAATTATCTATCTATATATGGGCATAACCTTTTCTTTCCCTTGTTCTCAACAGAGAGAATAGTTATGACCTCTATACGAATACAGATAATGCAAGGTTAACTTGAGCAGAACAAGTAAAAGGAAAAGACAATTTCACCGTCTTGTTGAAACTATAATAAATTTACCATTTAATTCATTGAGCTATGGGGTATAATCTTATTATTGTGCACCTGACGTAGAATACGGTAGGTCCAACTCAAAAGTTTGCACAATCATGGAAGTGACATTAGGAAAATGCAAATGCTACTCTACAAAAGCAAAAAGAAATACTGACATATCTAGAACTGCCACCATATCTAGATCTGCTACCATATAGCAGCAAGAAATTTTCAATGCTACACTTGCAACGACTTAATTAGGTTGTGCTATTCCCCTTCTCCTCCATTGACTCGATTCCATTCTCCAGAGAAGCTAAAAACTATACTGAAAACTATGTGAAACTGCCAACGTATATCAGCATGAAAATTTTCAATACTACAGTCCAAACGACTTAAATTGGTTTCTATATTCACATTTCTCCTTCTTTGACTCGGTTCACCCTTTTTTTTTTCATATGTCCTCTTTTCCTGAACTGTCCTTCCTCGTGTGACTGCTCATTTACCTGAATGTGCATGTTAGTACACTCATTTCATGTGTCCGTTGTTCTCTACTCGACAAATATTGAGCTCAGACACAGCCCACAAGCAACCCTCCACTTAAACCAATCGGCTCTTATTCTACAGGTGGCATCTTCATCAATATCTTAGAGATGATCCCTGGTGAAGTCCTGTCATTATTGGAAACTCGCTGGTCCTACAATTAGTAGTTTGTACACTTACGTTCCCTATAAATATCTCCAGTAATCATCTAACTTACTTAGCTTCTATGTCAATCCCTCGAAAGGTAAACCAAACTTTACAATGATCTAGTGAAATAGACAAATATAAACACCCTAGATAAGCAATCAAAACAATCACGATCATGAAGCGCTAGTAACTCGAGAAGATAAAACTCTTCATTTAGATCTCCATCCGTCTATCATGGGAGTATAGATCATCAAGAACCTGTTAGCTGCAGCAGTGACCTGAAGTGCTGCTTCTGAGAGTTCTATTTGATTGAATATCTGGTTCTGCAGAATTTGCATCGTCTTGGCAGAACCTCGATTTAATAGACTAATATTACTTTATCTATAAGAAGGTGGACTTGAGTATATCAACAATCAAATCTTAGCCATTTGACAAAAGAGAGACATAAAAAATCTCTTCTCCGATATTATTGAAGGAAGAATGGGTGTAAAATGACGGCAAAAACAAATTCAACAGGGAAATTTATACACACACCAACCCCCCACCAAAAAGAAAAAGAATTTCAACTACAACTACAAAACCAAAAAGAAACCTAAACATGAAGACATGTAAAAAATTGAATTCTATGAAGTGACATGTAATTATAACTATGCGCTAGTGTCAAAAGGCCCGCCGACTTAAGACAACTAAGGAAAAATGACTTAAGTCAGCGCGTTGTACAGACTACAAACATGTGATGGTTTAAACTCTTCTTTTTGGAGAAACTTTAACGCAGATTTACCT
>JAVXUO010003061.1:0-158347 GCA_033065855.1 Escallonia rubra | reverse complement strand
TAAGGTTAGTCCAAATACCAAAGTACATATATGTGTTTTGTTAAAACCATGTATAACTTTATAAGCAAGTTGTACGAGTATCAAAAGCAAATATTGTGTTGATAAAAGTCAAAACTGCTTTGACGATAAAATTATCTCAAAGTAATCTTGCAAGTAATAAAAAGGAAAGATATGATCGATAACTTAGAGATGAAAAGGAAGGTGTGTGCGAAGAGTTTTGCATTCATCAATCATTTATATCTCCTTTGCAGCATTGTCTATGAGTAACGCGAGTGTGAGATATCCTTTTGTATTGGGGTGAATTTTTTCTTCTTCAAAGTTTATAATGGTGATAATTAGTTTTTAATTACTGGTTGATGAGTAAGGGCGAAGAGGAACGGAGGGAGTCACATTCATCAAATGCTTGGAGCTAACACACGATCTACAAGGTTAAAAAAAGTTTACGCTAAGGAATGCGTTAAAGAATGATATCCCTCGTGAAAACATTTACCTCCAAGAGAGTGCAATAGCAAGGTTGAAATAACATGAAAGTGGCAATCCCAAAAGATGGGTAAGAAAAAAAAAATTACATTTTCACAATCTTTACCTTCCATTAGATTTTGTTTAAGTAATACCCTTGGCCCTTTGAAAATACATCAATATATGCAGCGAAATGAAAAAAAAAATATCCTCGACCTTTAATTGATGTCAAACATAGAAATTATCTAAATTAATCTGCCCACAGACCACATCGAAATATCAGTACATCAATATGTGTAGCAAAATTGAAGAAAAAAAAAAAAAGGAAGGTATATCCTTGACCCTTAATTGTTGTCAAACATACAAATAATGTGCATCTGAAACAAGAATTTCTTAATATAATAAATTCACAATCCCACAATCCATACATGGCAAAATACACTTGTTACGCATTATATTTGAACAATTCGATTCTAGTGCCACTCAAGGGCCAATTTGAGCGTTCTATCTTTAGAGACACATGCTCGAGGATTAGTGAGAAATGTCAACCTTATTGACAAAATGCAAGTGCACTTGCTAGTGAGGGACTAAATAGAATAACCATGAAACCTAAGAAATAAATATTGATCGGTAGCACCTCATCTCTACTTTGGGACGGTTGCAATTCACCTCTCATTGGTATAACGTTGCACAAGCAAAACTCATTCAATACCGAACAAATTTAGCAACGTTACTAAAGTAAATTCCTATATATGTCTTTATGGTACATGAACAAAATTCATATTATGATTTGTAATTGCATTGAAAATCAGAATCAAACGAGCTTATGTTCCATACAAGATTTTTGTTCTCATTATGAAATTGGTCAATTTTCAAACTTCAAAGTCCAAAGTAGAGTTCTTGGATTACGTTAATCAAATTCTGTGACGTCAATAAAGTAGATTCCTATACATGTTTTTAGATTACACTAATCATATTTTTTTTTGCAGTTGGCATTGATATTGAAAATCAGAACCAAACGAGCTTTTATCCTTATGTTTCACACATATGATTTTTGTTCTAGTTGGGCTTATCTTTTCATTTGCTTATGAAATTGGTCAATTATCAAACTTAAGTCCAACTAGGGTTCTTGGACCGTGGATAGTAACATGGACTTGGACCTAATTGAGTGCAACCAAAAAGCCCAACAACCTTCTCTTACAGCTGAAGTGTCAACGGTCTTCTGCTGCCAGAATCACGAAAATGCCGAGCAAGAAGAAGAGGAAGAGGGTGGAGAGGCCGAGCATCCACCCTCGAAACAAATACTCCGACAACCCGCCCGACTTCGCCCAGTTGGCGTCTCAGTATCCGTCGTTCGAGCCCTTCGTCTTCTACTCCCGAGACGGCCGGCCCAGAATCGATTGGACCGACTACAATGCCACCCGAGAGCTCACTAGGGTTTTGCTCCTCCACGATCACGCCCTCAACTGGTAATATCTTTATGCCCCTTTAAATAGGTATTTCCCTTTATATCCACCTTTATCAAGTCATTTGCTTCCCACTTTCCCGTTATTGCTTGTGTTTTGCCATGAGCGCGTGCTTCTTGGTTTTCTGCTAGAATGTCGGAAAAGGAAATATAAATTAGGTACTTAGTTATCTCACAATAAAATCTTTAGTCGATAGCCAAAAGACAAGAAAAGTTTCAAGAAAAAAAGGAAGTACGCTAAGGGGATGCATTAACGGATTAATATGCACACAAAATAGAATTCCAAAACCATCAAGTTTCGAGGGTCAGCATTGGCGCCATGGTAAGCTTGTTCTATTTTGGCCTGAAGGTCACGGGATCGAATTGCTGAGTCAGTTTTTATGCATACATCTAACCCTCCCCATACCCCTAATGTTACGAGCCTCGTGCACTGGGCTAGGCCTTTTATTACCAAATTCCAGAAGGCAGGCCTCCCTTTTAAGTATTCTTGTAAACTTAAGGTGGGAAGCCTATAACCCATTCTCTAAGAGCTTAAGCTGTTAGAGCAAACGGTAACTTAACTTATTGTATGCGAATACACCACTGATTATCTTACTGTAAATGGTCAGGTTGTTTACTTGCGGGCCTCGGTGTTTTTCTCTCCACTTGTTGCTTCTATTGATATTCCAAGTTCCTAACACTCCCTTTCATACGTTACATTGTTACAACATTTCCAGCAACCACTATTAACCGGTTCATCCAAGCTTGGGAATAGTCTATTATTGTTAAATAACTCGGGCTGTATTCCAAATTGTAGGTGGATTCCTGATGGGCAGCTCTGCCCGACAGTACCCAACAGATCCAACTATATTCATTGGATTGAGGATCTTCTTATGTCTGACATCATCCCAAGTACTCGCACTAATGGTGACATCATAAAGGGCTTTGATATTGGAACTGGGGCCAATTGCATTTACCCTCTTCTTGGTGCATCTCTTCTTGGTTGGAGCTTTGTTGGATCAGGTATTTTTATTATAATCTGATATTTGCTATCTCAAAGTTATGCAGTCACAGAAGTTCCGCATGTACTTAGAAACTTAATTTCAATATAGTGGCTTAACTTGGTTACAGATGTGACTGATGTGGCACTAGAGTGGGCAGAGAAAAATGTTGTGAATAATCCACATATTTCCGGGCTAATTGAAATAAGGAAAGTTGATGGTGGAGAGACGACAGTGTACCAGGAAGAATCACAAACAGACCAGTCAGTCAGCAAACACTGTATAAACTTAAGTGAAGTTGGGGTTGTCGACAGAGAAGCAGCGGCTTCAGCCTTGTTCGAATCATATCCGGGTGCGAATAAAAGTTACCATGGACCGTCCATACTTCTTGGTGCTGTCAAGGATGGTGAGAAATTTGACTTCTGTATGTGTAATCCTCCATTTTTTGAGACTATAGAGGAAGCAGGATTAAATCCAAAAACTTCCTGCGGTGGAACACCGGCTGAGATGGTTTGTCCTGGCGGAGAACAGGCTTTTATAAGTCGCATTATCGAAGATAGTGTTCAATTGAAGCAGTCTTTTCGGTATTATCCTTCTCTAAAATAATTTTTTTTTTGGTGCATTTGATAGTGCCACAATTTAAAATTTGTTTCTACTCTTGCATTGTCATCCTTTTGTAGGTGGTACACTTCAATGGTCGGAAGGAAGTCAAACTTGAAGACTTTAATATCACACCTTCGAAGTGTTGGAGTCAGTGTAGTTAAGACAACTGAATTTGTCCAGGGACAAACATGCCGGTGGGGACTTGCGTGGTCTTTTGTGCCTCCGGCTAGAAAGATCATATCATCTCATGCGGCGGAGAAACGTGTTCTATCTTTCACACTTGAGGTTAGGCACTCTTCTCTCAGTTTGATAGCCTTTGGTAGTTCTTCATTCTTGCTCTAAGATTTCCATTGATTTGCAACTTCCAATATTCAGGGACTGCTTTATTCTTTTTTCCTGTCTTCTTTCTTCCCTTCATCTTGTGTGTAAGAATTTCGATTGTTCTTTATCTGGGTATGTTCATATAAACTCCTTCTTCACTTATTTATGCATAGATTTGATGGCATGATTAATCCGATTTTTCAGTGCCGTGTTAATTCTTCTTTTGTAAGGGGTTCAATGACTTTAAAAGGGATTTGTTGTTGTTGTTGTTGTTGTATCCCAAGGTACAAAAATCCACAGGAGCATTGGCGAAAATTATCTTATTTTGGTCATATAACTTCCTGCAAGTCCTGCTTCCATAATCCGCGCTTGCCATAGGGGAATAAATAATTGGTGACGGCTGACAGTAATATTTCTTCTTTAGTTGCCATCATTTGCATCTCTGTGTTTTGCTTGGTGATAGCCATTTCCATGACTTTGCTCGGTGGCACTTTAAGTAGTGTGCAACCCAGTAACTGGAAATGTTTAATTCCTGAGCTGGTTGCAGATACAGAGATTCAGCTTTATCTATTGCAGATGCTGGAAACGCAGAACTCCAAAACACTATTGATGGTGATGGCTTGATAACTTTGTCATATGACCAATGTGTAGTCTCCAAATTCTATGTAATTCTTTTTGGATCATACTAATGTGCTTTCTTTAGCAGGGTTTTTTTCCCCTACAATTTGAGTAGCAGATTAACTAATGGAGAACTCAGTTATTCCAGTTTAAATTTCTGTTCCTTATATCAACTTTTTATGTTTCCTGTTTCTGGCAATGGAATCTCACACATAAGTTTGATGCTTATGCAGGGTCTTCAACGCCAATACAGTGCTGTTAATGTTTTGCAAGCAGTGGAATCCTTTTTCTGCACTAGCGGTGCATCCTGTAAATTGAACCTTGACTCATTTTACGTGGATGTATGATGAACCTCATTTAGTCTGCAGTGTGACTTGTGAATACATTTTTCTATTACGCTTAATTGCTTATGCGGGGTCAAATCTGCTATGAATAGATCACCGCATCAGAGTATCAGTGTGATGCCATCCTAAAAAATGAGGCGCACAATGACAAAGACGACGCAAGTTGCCAATATGAGCCGGTCACATCCTGTGATTTAAGTTCTCCGAACTGTTTTTTAAATGACTTGCAATTCCGAGTTTCGGTAAGTTTTCCTCATTTTTATTTGATTTTGTAATTTATGTTGTGAAGATTATATTTGAGATTTTCTCTCTCTTTATAGGTCTTTCAGCAAATCCCAGGCACACTTTTGGTAAGAGGATCATTGAAGCGCAGTGACAACCCCATTCCAGGTTCTCACCACTTAATTTTATGCAGACCCATGGTTAATATTTCCTTTCAAAAGCTTATAGCTGTGGATTTATCTTATTTTCTGCTTCCCTAAAAAGAAACGCAGAAGTAAACATAATGCTAGATGCATACTTCTCAAATAAAAATGATGCCGCCTTAGCATATCAGCGATTAGAACTCTGAATCCCACGTCAATATCCCGTGCTTTCTAGGGCCTGTTTTCAAAGTCATGTCATGCATTATCATACTCCTTAGAATCCTTATCCCACATTTCCTGGCCTTGCCTCTTTTGATAAGGATCTTCTTTTATCAACAACATTCGATTCTGCAGCACTGTTGCCTCATTTCTTGCCTGCTGTTTGATTGCTCGGAGCAGCAGTGAAGAAGAGAAATATATACATTTAAGTTTCTGTTTTCTTCGTTGCTAGAATTTGATAAATCAATAATCAAAAGACAAAAGAAAAATATTGAAATAGCAATTAGATGGATGGTGTGCCGATCTTCTTTCTACTTCTTTATCATACATATTGTTAAATGCGCAAAGCAGAACTTGTATGCTGAGTATATTCTATCTTTTGATTGCTGTCATTTTTCCTAAAACTGTTGGTCACTGTCTTTTTATCTTCACGGATTTCTGTGCCTGGTTATCATATATAATATCTAACTGAAATTTGTCAACACCACCCCTTGCTCTTGCAGAGTGAGAAATTTATTTTAAGTGGCTGTGTCTAAAGTTTTTCCATAGCAATTTTGGTTACAGACTGATTGCTTTGCAGGTGCATTTCCATTGATATTTCAACTATTGGAGGATGCCTTGAAAAATAAATTTTGTATAGGAAAGGCGTCTGCAGATGGTTCCTACTCTCATCATGCAAAATTACAGCGTTAGATTTGTTGTAAAAGAGCACAGCATCTGTAAGGAAACACCCTGCTTACATCGCATACAATTTCAAAGGACAAACGGAGGGACTTTTCATTATTTACTGTTGCACTGGTTCATAAGATTTATTGCCATGAACTTAAATCTTTTTGGGTTTGTATTATTGCCATGAACTTAAATCTTTTTGGGTTTGTATTTGTGACTTCAGTTCTTTTAACGACATAGCTACGTAACGATTAGCTTCTGTACTTATTTGGTGTAAAGGATAATGTATTACGAATCTGGACTTTTCTCCAGGCTAGGGAACCCCATCTTTGTCCCGCAATATAGCATTATGGGGTTCACACTGTTCTTGTTCTTAAATGTGCAAGCATGGTGAAACCCACCTTGATGCTGCAAGATGGCTTTCAGTCTCATCAGCTGGCGTCCCACATATCTTCTTTATCTTTCTGCATTTGCTTCTCTGTAAAATTTTAGGTAATTAGATACTACTTTCAATCGAATCACACCTGGCATTAGGGGGAACTCCATATGTTGTGGAAAGGTAAAAGCTGCAGAAAGTACAGCCCGACTTTCTCAACATATACACAAATGAGAACTCCATATACATCAACATACAAAGTAAAGAAGCACGACGAACCCCAATACAAATAATCCAGATTTTTGTCTACAAGAAGGAAGATGATCCAGATCAGGAAGATCTAAATTGAGAGAGAGAGACTCCAACATAACTATTAGGCCTTCCCTTCAATCCTTGCATATGTGAGCCCAGCACATGCATCGACGAAGTCCTCGTCAATAAAATCGGTGGACAAGATCTGCAACCTGTCGGCACAACCCTGGGCGAAGCATTTAGCTATAAAAAGCCTAGCAAAACCATGGATCCGTGCTGTTACTGGCTTAACACACAGGATCGGGTTATCAGCTTGCGGTGTAACTGTATTCTCCACCCTGTAAAAGAAATTCCTGGACGTTGCTGGGGGCTGGTTACTCAAATGCTTCAAATTACTGTCAAACTTTGTTGATGGCAAATCCGTGTCGATCCAATTATCCTTCAAATGCCCACCACTCCATAATGGTCCTCCTGCCTTAGGCTGGGGTGACTTTCTTGGCTTCCAAACGCATATGATTCTCTTTGGCAATAATTCTGCAATAGTCTTCCCAAAGACATGATCATCTTGGTGGATCAGAAACTCACCGAGCTGTTCCTCCAAGTACTTCTCAAATTCAGGAGGGTCTTCGTGTCCAAACTCAGTGCGGATCTCCAGAATTATAATCTCCGACTGGGTTTCGGAGAGAAACTTCTTGACATCGTTGATTACAACATCAACACCGTACGTGACAAGGATTCCATGACAGACTTTGCGATCCTCCTGGACACGAACGTCAATAACACGGGTGCCTCTTACGAGTTGATGGTAAATTGACAAGGATTGGCATCGAGCAAAAGGACGAGAAATGAATGGAATTCCAATCTTGTTGGTGGCAGAATCATGGGTACCTGGCCATACAATCTTATTCACGTGAATTTTATCTGGTTTGAGGCCTGACATCCAGTTTTTCCGGTCGGCAGGGTGATAGTCGCAACCAGGGTAGTCACAGCCGCAGCTTTGCTTGAGACCAGATAGCGTTTTCTTCTCAGTCGAGATCGCTTTCCGGCGATCCATCTGTTTAGAGACCTGGGCACCCATTTTACCAGTGAAGAAGAATTATGGACTCCAAATTCTTCTTCTTCTGGTGTCTTTCCTCCTCTTCTCCCTCTCCTTTGTCTTGTATTTTTGGTACAGAAAAAGGATCTGGTTTCTAGCTTTTAAATATTTGGATTTTAACGTCTTATGCTATTTACAATGAGTGAGATGACCTCAATTAGGACAGGCAGAGGCTCCTATTCTTTTTTTCTCAACCAATTGTTTTCAAACATTATGATTTGGGATAAGACTGTCTTTGGTGTGGTGGGGGCGCTTGAATTATTGGTGGAGGGTAACAATCCAGATATTGCCTTGGCTGGTCCGCTCGCATGGCTGTCCAATGCTATAACAGTTGGGTTAGGATCCGTATATACCCCATCTCTGCTTGTAATCAACAAAGTTTTATTAGAGCTCTTTGACCTCAATTATGCAGCCACCTGTATTATGGAGACCTTTACCACAACTCCAAACGTGGCCTGCACCAACTATGACCTCTCAATGGTAGCTGAACCACCAATTTATAATGGACAACTAAGCAAGTGCCAGCATAGAACAACTACTACTACTTTTATCCTTTTGGAGAAGGGTCCAAACACATGCATTTCTCCTCGATGTTACATTACAAATACGAAACGTGCCAAAGATGTTAAACTTACCAGAACGTACCACATATCCTTCTGTATGAAGAAACTTTCCATCATCTGCTAGTCTGGAAAATGATTAGCAAGTTAAATAACTGCAACCGATGTTCCGCAAGGCACTTACAACGAATAAACAGTAATCAGGGGCCAAATTTATGGAAGAAGTTGCAAACCTGAAGAAGATAAGTACTCGAGTAGAAATCCATCAAAACCCGTTAGAAGGTAGTATGGACGCCAAAAGGATCAATTGAGGATGATCAAGTACCTCATTCACTTATTGGATAAGCAAGGAACTCATACATCAACACTCGAAGGGTCTAGATATCTACCAGCTCCGGATGATAGGTTAAAGATTCTCTGCGGCCGCTGTACCAGGAATACAGGAAAAACAGGGCACAGGTCGTTTTCCAATTATCTATCTATATATGGGTATAACCTTTTCTTTCCCTTGTTCTCAACAGAAAGAATAGTTATGACCTCTATACGAATACAGATAATGCAAGGTTAACTTGAGCAGAACAAGTAAAAGGAAAAGACAATTTCACCGTCTTGTTGAAACTATAATAAATTTACCATTTGATTCATTGAGCTATGGGGTATAATCTTATTATTGTGCACCTGACGTAGAATACGGTAGGTCCAACTCAACAGTTTGCACAATCATGGAAGTAACATAAGGAAAATGCAAATGCTACTCTACAAAAGCAAAAAGAAATACTGACATATCTAGAACTGCTACCATATCTAGATCTGCTACCATATAGCAGCAAGAAATTTTCAATGCTACACTTGCAACGACTTAATTAGGTTGTGCTATTCCCCTTCTCCTCCATTGACTCGATTCCATTCTCCGGAGAAGCTAAAAACTATACTGAAAACTATGTGAAACTGCCAACGTATATCAGCATGAAAATTTTCAATACTACAGTCCAAACGACTTAAATTGGTTTCTATATTCACATTTCTCCTTCTTTGACTCGGTTCACCTTTTTTTTTTCATATGTCCTCTTTTCCTGAACTGTCCTTCCTCGTGTGACTGCTCATTTACCTGAATGTGCATGTTAGTACACTCATTTCATGTGTCCGTTGGTCTACTTGACAAATATTGAGCTCAGACACAGCCCACAAGCAACCCTCCACTTAAACCAATCGGCTCTTATTCTACAGGTAGCATCTTCATCAATATCTTAGAGATGATCCCTGGTGAAGTCCTGTCATTATTGGAAACTCACTGGTCCTACAATTAGTAGTTTGTACACTTACGTCCCCTATAAATATCTCCAGTAATCATCTAACTTACTTAGCTTCTATGTCAATCCCTCGAAAGGAAAACCAAACTTTACAATGACCTAGTGAAATAGACAAATATAAACACCCTAGATAAGCAATCAAAACAATCACGATCATGAAGCGCTAGTAACTCGAGAAGATAAAACTCTTCATTTAGATCTCCATCCGTTTATCATGGGAGTATAGATCATCAAGAACCTGTTAGCTGCAGCAGTGACCTGAAGTGCTGCTTCTGAGAGTTCTATTTGATTGAATATCTGGTTCTGCAGAATTTGCATCGTCTTGGCAGAACTTCGATTTAATAGACTAATATTACTTTATCTATAAGAAGGTGGACTTGAGTATATCAACAATCAAATCTTAGCCATTTGACAAAAGAGAGACATAAAAAATCTCTTCTCCAATATTATTAAAGGAAGAATGGGTGTAAAATGACAGCAAAAACAAATTGAACAGGGAAATTTATATACACACCAACCCCCCACCAAAAAGAAGAAGAATTTCAACTACAACTACAAAACCAAAAAGAAACCTAAACATGAAGACATGTAAAAAATTGAATTCTATGAAGTGACATGTAATTATAACTATGCGCTAGTGTCAAAAGGCCCGCCGACTTAAGACAACTAAGGAAAAATGACTTAAGTCAGCGCGTTGTACAGACTACAAACATGTGATGGTTTAAACTCTTCTTTTTGGAGAAACTTTAACGCAGATTTACCTTCCAACCTCAATTAATGAGTCAGCGTCTTCCATATGGCTGGCTAACAGTTCCAAAACCGAGTATATTTCCTCTTTCAAGGGGTGCAACCAATCAGCTACAGCAAAAGTGTGCTGCTTCTTTTCAACTTCTAACCAACTAAGAGATTGCTCTTTCCTAACATGTCTTTCATTCATCAGCTGCCTCACTTCCTGTACAGATTTCCACCTTCCCAGCGATGCATATATACTTGAAAGTAAGACATATGCTGCAGAAGATTCAGGCTCCAACTCAATAAGGTTTTTAGCTGCCGTTTCACCCAATTCTATGTTTCCATGAATCCTACAGATACCAAGTACGGAATTCCAAACACGACTATCAGCGTTATAGGGCATCTTCTTTAACTGGTTCATCACCTCGTCAAAGCATCTCGCTCGACCCAACAGATCGATTAAGCATGCATAATGTTCTTGATCTGGAGAGATGTTGTGATCACTAGTCATCGACTCAAAACACAGAAGCCCCTCCTGTACAAGCCCTGAATGACTGCATGCATTAAGAATAACAATAAACGTGATCCTATCTGGTTTGACAGCTGATGTCTCCATGTCAGTAAACATCTTTATTGCCTCTTTGCCACAACCGTGCTGAGCTAAGGCAGAAATCATTGTATTCCACAACACCACATCCTGCTTATTACCCATGATATCGAAAATCTTTTGCCCAACTTTCAAACTTCCGCACTTTGAATACATGTCAATCAAGGAGCTCACAACAATTGTATTAGGCCTGAAGCCAGTCCGTATCATACAACCATGAATCTCTTTACCACACTTAAGTGAAGCTATACCGGCACAAGCACATAAGGAGCTGCTAAAAGTGAACTGATCTGGTTTGACACGAAGACTCGTCATCTTGGAAAATAACTCAAGGGCCTTGTGTCCCATGCCATTTCGAGTATATCCTGCTATCAAAGAGGTCCAAGAGACGGGGTTCTTCTCCGGCATTGCATCAAACAATTTGCAGGCCAAATCCATAGCCCCCCACTTGGCATATCCAGAAACCATGGTGGTCCAAGCAAGGACATCCCTCGTGGGCATCTCATCAAACAATCTCCTAGCGTCGCCCATGTCCCCGTACTTTGCATACACATCAACAATCGTACTCGAAAGAACCACATTCAACAAAAATCCAGAAACCAACACCTGACAATGAATCTGCCTAGTAAGTCCCGCTTCACTCAACTTCTCACAAACTGTCAAAACCCCAGCCAGGCTATACTCGCTGAACTCGATGGACGATCTACGCAACTCCTTGTAAAACCTCAAAGCCTCAACCGCATATCCAATTTTCGCATACGCCATTATCATCGTATTCCATGACACAACGTCCCTGTCAGGCATTTTGTCAAACAACCTCCTGGCTGGCTTGACCATCCCGAGCCTAGCATACCCAGAAAGCATATTGTTCCAAGAATACAAATTCCTCGTAGACATTTTATCAAACAATTGGCGTGCTTCAACATGATCGCCACATTTACAGTACATATGTATCAAATGATTCGACAACAACGTGTCTAGGTGTTTCCGGCCAGTAAGCTTTAAATGCAGATGAACCCGTCTGCCTTCTTTGAGGGATTTCGAGTTTGCGCACTTGTCTAGCAGAAAAGCGAGGATTTGAGAGTCCAAGCGCAAGCCTTTGCGTGATAAGAGGTCTAGTGACTCGACGGCGCGTGTGAGGTGGCCTTGCGAGCAGAGGCTTAAGAGGGATTGGACGGTGCAGGGGCGACGCCTGGGGTTGGTGTTACCGGATTTGAATCGGAATGGTAGAGTGAGGGGAGACAGTGAGGGCATTGCAGGAGGGCACCATGTGAAGGGTCAAGGGGGTCTATCTCTCCGCGTTCACGTTTGTATGGTGGCGATTGGCAAGTCGGCTCCGGCGACCATCGCCGGCTGTAGCGGCGAACCCATTTTTAGTAGACCGAGATGGGTACTATCAGGTGATCCCCCCAAAACCTAGATCCTAGGTTGCCAATGAGTGCTTGCCACGTCATCATGAGAAGTACACACCTTTTTTCTTTCTGCAATTTTTTTTCCAGTTTTGAAAATAAGAAAAAAAAAACGCATTTGGTAACTATTTTTTTTCTTCTCCAATTAAAAAAAATCAGTTTTAAAACTGAAGAGTGAAGAAAAAAAAACTCCAAAAACTGGGTTTTTTTTTTGGCTAATTACACTTATGTCTCTGAAGTTATGGGGTAATTACAGGCAAGGACAATAGTTTGAACAAATTACAATTATGTCCGTTGACCAAACGGAATCATAAAAACTCTAACGGTTTTAATAAAAAGACTTTATTGCCCCTAAGTGGAACCTTATTTATTTTCCAATGCCATTATTTCATCTTCTTCCATTAATACCATTATTCTTCATCTTATTTTTAATTCCATTAATGCCATTACTCTTCCCCTTCCCTCTAAACCCATTTCTGTCTCAAAACTTCCCCGCAGCACCCCTTCACCGTCCGGTGTGTCTCCATGTCGCCGCACCCTCCCCCTTCCCCTTCCTCGTCGCCCTTACCCTTCCCTTCCCCTTCCCCGTCCTCCGCTACGGTTGTACTGTCCCAGATTTCTTGGGATTTTGAGACGTCGTCGTACACTTGACTCTCCGACGACTCCACCTCTTCTTTCACGTACCGGAGAATGGACTTCGGGGAGCTGAGGCTGTTGTTGTTGTGAGACTCCTCACCGGAGTTGTAGCCGGAGAAGCTGACGGCCGGCTCCTTCTTCGCCGGCGGGGTGGTGAAGGATGTGAGCGCGTCGGGGCCACGAAGCTGAATGGCCGCGTTGTCGTAGACCATGGCGGCTTACTCCGCCGTGTCGTAGGTGCCCAGCCACAGCCGCACGTGTCTCATTGGATCTCTGATCTCCACAGCCCATTTCCCCCATGGCCATTGACAGCTCCGTTTGCCACCCTGGCACCTTCCGGCGACCCTAGTCAACTCCAGGACCTTCGACAGGTTCCCGACGGTAGAGTACATGGTGTGGTTAATCACATCGATTTCGCCGTCGCGGGATCAGCCTTCTCTTAATCCTAGCCTCCCAACTGGACAAATTTGTCACGCAAATTGATCTAATTTCAAACCCTAATTTTCAAATTAGGGTTCAAACCCTGATTTGCAAATTAAGAAACTTTTGAAACCCAGATTGAGACAAATTGATGAAAAAGACTGAATAGAGATAGAGAATTCACCAATTTTAGGGTTTTAAAACCTTAATCTTCAAATCAAGGTTTAAAATTTTAATTTAAACATTTTAAAAATTATTCGGTATATACAGTACAAGGGTAAAAATTATTCAGTATATACAGTATAAGGGTATTATTGTCATTTTAAAAATACATAATGATGACATCAGCCAAAAAATATAATTTTTTAACGGAACCCTACCGGATGGACACGGGGATACATTTGAAACACTTTTGGTCACGGAATGTTACATTTTGAAACTTAAAGTCCTTGACTATAATTACCCCCTAACCTCAGGGACATAGGTATAATTAGCCCTTTTTTTTCACTTTTGGTTTTTTTTTTAAGACCACCACCACCACCCTCCTACCGTCGGCAGCCACCTCAGGCGACTGCTGGCAACCACCTCCGACGACTGGTAGCCATATCCGACGACAACCGCTGGCCGCCTGCCGGCGACCACCGCCGGCAGCCATCAGCCACCTCCGGCCACCGCTACGCCCCACCATCGTCACCGCAAACCACCACAAAAAAAAATTAAAAAAAAAAACTGGGTTATCAAAAAAATATATATATTTCAAAATAAAATTGTGTTATCAAACACCCACTTATTTTTGTAAAAAAAATTAAATTTAACTGCTATTTAATTATTATTTTTTAAAAACTGAAAATAAAAAAAAAATTGTCAAACGAAGCCTTAACATTACAAGTTTAGAACTAAATTAGTTAAGATATAATTTGGATGTTGAATTCACACTTTATTCCTAAAATTATATATTTATCGTCATAAGGAAGTTTATAAGTGCGCTAAAAAATGAGTGGTGAAAGGCGTGAATTTGTCAAAAAAAATCTATATTTGATAGTAACTCCTTAAAGAGAGAAAAACAAATTTTAAAACTTTAAAAAATGCACTAGTTAGATACCGTTAGTAGATTATGTTGAGAGCCCTTAGGTTGTAAAAATAAATGAAGGTATGACATCATTTATGAAACTAGTGTTGTACTACGAGTGTTGTGTTGCATACATATTAATTATGTTGTTAGTTAACGGTAACACGAGATATTTATTACTTTTTTATATTTTGAGATTTATGGATGAGGTTAACAACATACACTTGTTTCTAAGTATTGATTCGAAGCTTAAAGTGTACGACCCATTGATTCTCTAAGATATAGCAATATTTTATATTTTGTTTGACTTTTTTCTAAGCTTATCCATTAAGAAAGGGTTATCCAAATTGAGTTTGATTGTCATTATAATTCGTTAAGTAAGACCGCCTTCAACACTTGATCATAATTTGCAAAACTCTTAAAACATATGTAATGGTTAGATTTATGACTTTTAAGTGCTAATACATGGCTAATACTAGATAACATAAATAACGATGCTTCATTGTTTTTATTTTCTCCTGCCTTTTTCATCCATGTCGTTGCCCATTTTGGCACATATATATTTGCTCATGATATATCTTTCAAGACATGTTATTAAATTCAACACTCACTATAGTCAAGAAGTTACTCTGATCAAATAAGGAACGCGTCATCCATCGTGCGTTAAAAGGGAAGGGAAAAAAACGAGTCTAAAAAATGGCAAAGTCGTGGACATAAACTGGTCGATCTAGACAACAGACTAAGGCCTAGTCATCTGAGCACTTCCCATGGCGGCCATGTTTCTCTTAGGTGCCTTCGTTTGGACACATATCGTATTAGATATCATTATCTTATCGAACACATTTGTTTCGGGCACCCCATGATTCAAGCACTTGCGTCACATCCTTAATAGCATGTTTACAAGTTTTGAGATGAGAGAAAAGAAAAAAAAGGAAGAAAAGGAAAGAGAAGAGATAAGAAAAGAAGGGAAGATAATTATCATTTTTCTTATTTTTTGAATTTAAGAAAGAAAAGAAAGTATCATTATTTTATCTTATTTGTAAGTTTAGCAGCAAATAAAAGAAAAAAACACTCGATTACGTATATACTCTTATACTACATTGTGATAATTCTAACAAAGATTATGAATGTATGATTCTTAAAAAAAACATGATTTTGTTGGGAAAACAAATTAGTTTTCGATAAATCATAAAAAAAATACATACCATACTAATGTCATAAGCCTTACATAGCTGATTAATGTCACCATGTAAAAAAAATAAAAATAGAAATGAGTTGACCACAAGCATCTCAACATCCAAATCTAGTTAACGTCACACCAAAAACAATATAATCAACTGTGAGTCAACTTTAACGTCTAAAACAATCATTTGATTATAAATAAAATGATAAGTTCCTATAAGAAACCCTAAAACCTAAAAGTTTAATGTCTAAAACAATCATTTGATTATAAATAAAATGATAAGTTCATATAAGAAACCCTAAAACCTAAAAGTCATTAAAAATTAATCTTCATTGTCTCAAGGGTAGTATGAACATTATAAAAATATTAATTCTGAGAGTTTCATTTCTCTCCATTTCTTCTCAATGTTGGGAGAAAATATTTAAAGACAAAAGAAGCCCAAATTTTTCTCCATTTTTTCTTCTTCAAAAAAACTTACAAATTAGAGAAAAGGGAAGAAACGAGTCACTTTCCTTTCTTTTCTTCTCCTTTTTCTCCTAAAAGAAACTCGCAAACACGTTAGAAGTGTCAAAACTTCATGTGTCGTGCCCATTCGCGCCTTGAAGGTGGACTGATGGTTGAGTCAATGGCTTACTTTGTCTCACTGACTACTGTAATCCATTAACCTATTGATCAACCTGGTGGGTGGAGCAAAGCTATGTCAAACAAGGAAAGTGAGTACGAGTAATGTACTAATACATGGCACGCCTTTGGTGATGTGTCACTCTCAGATGCCACCACGTGTCATAAAAATATAAATCACTTGTAAGTTCCTGTAGATGGGAGACTTAAAAAAACTCAGTTCGGAGATCATATAATGATATAGTTCATAGTCCCGTCACAGGACAATGATTCTCTTAGAAGGGTTAGTCAAACATGTACTCCCAATATCATAGTCAATGTCTCGTAATGTTGTATTCTCGTAGCCTTCTATATCCTACGTGGGACATGTTTCTTTCCTTATGTCGTAGCATATTCGGTAAAGCCTAATCTCAACCTCAGTAGCACATATATTGGATAATACTAGCAGCCTATCCATTAAACTGCTTTCCAGAGTCGACTTTAATATCATCTGTAATGACTCGGTCCATGGCTCCGCCATAAGATAACGTCTATCTCAAAAGAACTAGCGAAGTAGATACTATTAAGGTCACATGTGATGTTTTTATAAGGTCATTCAAAAAGTATCATTTTTAAATATTTAAAAAAATACAGTAAGAGAAAGTTGCCTGACTCTCTTCATTAACTTCGGGGCTTTGCTCTCGTTGCCTTTGCTTCTTTCCCTGCTCCTTACTTGGTATCTGACTTGCATTGCTCTTTTTTGGATTTAGAAATTTCAATTCCAATTATTAGATTATAAACTTCAGTTGTGTTATAGCAGTGCTAAGACTCTCGAGAGTTGTAGTTCTGTGCACCTACCACTCCTGCCCCGACACTAGATGAACGGTCCATACGCCTTTGATCAAAATCAGACCAACGGCCAACACAAATCCCTCGTGCTACACGTGTGGCAGCCCAGCATTTCCTCCTCTACATCTGGCGTCGTTTTTCACGATATGACCGATGCGCCATCTCGGACCGTCCAATCTCCAGACCCCGAGACCCATTTTCTCCACGCACCCTCGATCGATCGCCTCTCTTATCTTCTTCACAATTCACCTACTGCTCACTCTCGACCTGCTCGAAACAGCAGCACCGGCAAACTCCTCCTTCCTCTGCCCACAATTCCTCTCTCCTCTTTAGTATCCGTATCATCGGTACGCTTTCGCTTTTCTGGCCTGTCTATTTATTGTTCTTTTGTCGATTCTCACTTACCGTTTCCATTCACGCTTACCCCTTATTAAGATGACAAGATCTGATAACTATGCATTTAATTATGATTTAATTTGCATGTGGGTCAATCAGCTGCTTCTCCATTAGTTTGTGATATGTATATGTTTCTGTATGTTTTCTCAGTTATTGGTGAACTTTAATTGATTGTATATCTGTTGGTAATTAGGGTTTTGAAGATTTGTTGGAGGGTTTGTGATGGACAATGGCGTGGAAACTGTTGATGGGTCTTATGCGGGAGAGAAGAAGGGTGTGGTAGGTGGGGTTTCGGAGTTGGTAGTAGAGGGAGAAGTGAGTTTGGCTGGGGCGGATGGATCCAGGGATTCTGAGGCCGATGAAGTTTTCGAGGAGGCAAACAGTACGGAAACTACAAGAGTTGATTCGGTTGATGTTTCTGTAAGAGAAGATGAGAATGTTAACCAGAGGAGCCCGAGGGAGGGGGACTTGGAGGTCGAGAAGTTTGAAGAGGCAATTGGGGTTCCTAGCAAGATTCTGAGTCATGACGAGGAGCCTATTGTTCTTGACAAGAAAGTGGAAGGTTTGGTTGAGGACGAAGTTGAGCAAAATGCAACGGAGAAAGCTGTGCGGAATGTGGCAGAGACTGATGGGTTTGAGGATAGTGGGCAAGACGAGGTCAGGGAGGCATATGATTTGGGCG
This sequence comes from Escallonia rubra, assembly GCA_033065855.1. Taxonomy (NCBI): domain Eukaryota; kingdom Viridiplantae; phylum Streptophyta; class Magnoliopsida; order Escalloniales; family Escalloniaceae; genus Escallonia; species Escallonia rubra. The sequence goes on along the minus strand of JAVXUO010003061.1, from coordinate 140,127 downwards.
GGTTTGAAATTTCAGCAGATAGGAACGACGTGAATGAGAAGTCTTCCGTGGTTATCGTGAAGTCTGAAAATGGAGATCTTGATAGTGTGGAATCAGATGGAGTGCTGAATGAAGCCAGCGAGCAGGAATCGCAGGTGCTTCAAGCTAGTGATGCAAACACGGTAGAGGAAAGTGTCACTGATACTCGTCAAGAGATTGAAACTAACGGAGAGATTTTGCATCTTATTGATACGAATGTGGTAGTGAATGGAACCTTTCATACTTTGGATACAGAACATGAACATGGCAAGAATGGGGAGATGGAAGAAACTTCAGCTTTCCTACATTCTGAGCATCCAAGTGATAAGATTGACAGTTTAGAGGACAATTTACTCAACACAAACTTGCCAGTGAAGGATAACCACATCAGGGAGCTTGAAGGAGAAGGTTTAGCTTGCCCAGGTACAGGGCATCAGAATGGTGAGAATGATGTGGAGGTCACCTCAGAAAATGTGTATTTAGAAGGTGAAGATGACAGGGGTGAGGAACTGAGATATACTTCAGGCACTGCGATGTCAGATCACCACAAAGAAAGTTGCAAGCTTGAAAATGACTCTTATGAATCTGTAGAGGCAAAACAAGTAACTCCGGACGTTGGAGAGCAGCCTTCACTAGAAGAACCTGTTGTTGCAAAGGTTGACGAGATTCAGGCTAGTGCTTCTGAACTGGAAACAGAAAAGTGTAAAGGTTCCCAAACCCAGCAAGTGGAAATGGATGCTAAAGCTTCTAGTGCTGTGGCCAACGAGGCAGAAAAGAAAGAAGCAAATCATGAGGTGGTGAAGCAAAGCGCCACTGTGAATAGAGAGCAGGAGGTCAAGCCTGCAGCAAATGTTTCTTCGTTGACTGGGAAATCCGCAAGTCGTACACCTCCTCATCCAGCTGGCCTTGGTCGTGCTGCTCCACTTTTGGAACCTGCTCCTCGAGTAGTACAGGCAGCCCGGGCGAATGGAACAGTCTCTTATACGCCAGGCCAACTTGTGGAGGACCCATCAAGTGGAGAGGCTGAGGAATATGACGAGACTCGCGAAAAACTCCAGATGATAAGGGTCAAGTTTTTGCGTCTTGCTCATAGGCTTGGGCAGACTCCACATAATGTTGTTGTGGCTCAAGTCTTGTACAGATTAGGCTTGGCTGAACAGCTGCGAGGCAGAAATGGGGGTCGTGTTGCTGCATTTAGCTTTGATCGTGCTAGTGCAATGGCCGAGCAACTAGAAGCAGCTGGGCAGGAACCACTTGATTTTTCTTGCACTATCATGGTGCTTGGTAAAACTGGAGTTGGTAAGAGTGCAACTATCAACTCAATATTTGATGAAAATAAGTTCAGCACTGATGCGTTTCAGCTCGGTACAAAGAAGGTTCAAGATGTAGTGGGAACTGTGCAGGGGATTAAGGTACGGGTCATTGATACTCCAGGTCTTTTACCTTCCTGGTCAGATCAGCGACGAAATGAGAAAATTCTCCATTCTGTGAGAAACTTCATTCAAAAATCTCCCCCAGATATTGTTTTGTATCTTGATAGGCTGGACATGCAGAGTAGGGATTTTGGTGACATGCCACTGTTGCGTACAATCACTGAAATATTCGGACCATCAATATGGTTCAATGCAATTGTGGTTTTGACTCATGCTGCATCTGCTCCACCTGAAGGCCCAAATGGCGTTGCTAGTAGTTATGATATGTTTGTCACTCAGCGGTCTCACGTTGTCCAGCAAGCAATTCGTCTGGCAGCTGGGGATATGCGGCTGATGAATCCTGTCTCTTTAGTGGAGAACCACTCGGCTTGCAGAACGAACCGGGCTGGCCAGAGAGTGTTGCCAAATGGTCAGATCTGGAAGCCTCACCTATTGTTACTCTCATTTGCATCAAAAATTTTAGCTGAAGCAAACACACTTTTAAAGTTGCAAGATAGTCCACCTGGAAAACCGTATCCCAGTCGAGTTAGGGCACCCCCTTTACATTATCTTTTTTCGCTGTTTCTCCAATCGAAACCACAGCTTAAACTGCCACAGGAGCAGTTTGGTGATGATGATGACATGCTAGACGAGGATATAGATGAGTCTTCGGACTCGGATGATGAGTCAGAGTACGATGAGCTGCCACCATTTACAAGGCTGTCCAAGGCGCAGCTGGAAAAACTTACTAAAGCCCAGAGGAAGGCTTATTATGATGAGCTAGAATACAGGGAAAAGCTCTTTATGAAGAAACAGTTGAAGGATGAGAAAAAACGGAGGAAGATGATGAAAAAAATGGCAGCTATGGCTAAGGATCTACCAAGTGATTACAGCGAGAATGCAGAAGAAGACAGTGGTGGTGCAGCATCTGTACCAGTTCCCATGCCCGATTTGGCCTTACCTGTTTCTTTTGACTCTGATAATCCAACTCACCGTTATCGCTCTCTTGATTCCTCCAACCAGTGGCTTGTGAGACCTGTCCTGGATAGTCATGGGTGGGATCATGATGTTGGTTATGAAGGCATAAATGTGGAAAAGTTGTTTGTGGTTAAGGACAAGGTACCTGTATCTTTTTCTGGGCAGGTTACAAAGGATAAGAAGGATACTAGTGTCCAAATGGAAGTTGCAAGTTCAGTGAAGCATGGCGAAGGAAAAGCAACTACTGTAGGTCTTGATATGCAGACAATTGGAAAAGACATTGCTTACACCCTTCGCAGCGAGACAAGGTTTAACAAATATAGGAAAAATAAGGCAATGGCTGGTCTTTCGCTAACTCTTTTGGGTGATTCCTTAACAAGTGGAGTGAAAATTGAGGACAAATTGATCGTTAATAAACGAGGACATGTGGTGGTAACTGGAGGTGCTATTATGGGCCGTGGTGATGTGGCTTATGGTGGCAGTTTGGAGGCCACCCTGAGAGATAAAGATTATCCTCTCGGTCGTTTTCTATCGACTATTGGGCTCTCTGTCTTTGATGCACACGGGGATCGTATCCTTGGGTGGAATGTGCAATCTCAAATCCCTGTTGGACGGTTCACGAACTTGATTGGTCGTTTCACTCTAAATAACAGGGGGTCTGGAGTAGTTAATATCCGGTTGAACAGCTCAGAACATCTTGAGTTAGCCTTACTCGGGCTCTTCCCTCTTCTCAGAAAACTACTACCTCAACCAGTGCAGATTGGATATTGATGAAAATTAGGTTTTATGTTCTACGGCAGCCTTGCGGTTATAGGAACTAAGTTCTAAGAGTCATCATCAGATGTGAGTATAACTTTGCTGCTGATTGCTTTTCACACGAAATTGAGTTGTTGGCTATTGTGACTGTGGTTCTTTTAGATATTTACTTGTGGCAAATTTTGATCTGGTTTGAACAAGATGTTGCTGTTGGTGGTAGAAGACTAATATTTCAGGAGATAGAAAATTAGATTTTTTGACCAGCTTGTCATTCACTCGATATGTTGGTATAGGGCCCTAATGACTTGAGTTTTCAACATCATTTTACCATCTAATAATACCAAAACAAGTGGATTGTTGAATTGTGCATTTAGGAAATGGACGTGCTACTGCTTTAAGATAAAATTAAAAGTGACCTTTTGGAGCCTCAAGATAGGGTCAATAGAGAAGAGTTATGCATGTACAGATTGATGAACCATAAAATTGCACATTCTCTGTCAGTATGCAGACTTTTTCTGCTGGGGAACTGATTGATGTTGGCACCTTCATCTTCACTTTTATGTGTGCAAACATTGTGAGTTTGCTATAGCATATCATTTTGTCTGATCGTGTGAGTAAAATTTATCCTTTCAAACTTTGTGATTATTCTCAACTTAGAAAAGTGAGCCTGTGAGAGTTATTTGTTAGATTGTGTCGATTGCCACAATCAGAACTCTTGCTTTTTGCCTATTCTTTCTTACTTTTTTCATTTTGCTTTGTTTGGCTTAAGTTAGATTTACGAGTTTGACTAGCTTTCTTCATTGTTTAGGGTGGAGCTAAGCACACCTTTTTTGACTAAGTTCACATCATTTTGTCGCTTCCGTGTAATTAGTGCATTGCTTAACAATATAGTGTTAAAAGGGCGTGTATCACTCATATTTATGCCGTTGCAGAAATTCCCCTTTACTTTCTTTTATAGTAACCTGTATTTTATGTAGTCGGTTTCTGGGGTATTTTTAATCACTTCAAAAGGGTTGGTCGTGCTCTGGGTTCTTGGCAGTGGTTGGGGTGCAGAGTTGTTTCATGAGCCGCGGGCCCTTTCTTTATCGATTGTTAAGAATTCTTGGTTGGGGTGCAAATTTGTTTCATGATCTATGGTTCCTGCTCAGTTGGTGGTTCTCCTTTGTTGTGGTGGAGTTAGTTGTTGTATCTGGTGAGGTCGTATTCGGCGGAGGCATACTGCTGGGGAGGAGGGTGGTTGGTACCGCTCTATCTGGCGGCGGTTCTGGAGTCTGTTCTTTCTTGTATTGGAGTTTCGCCGTGCCTGAGCCACGCCAGGTTTGATCTGCGCATTGGTCATGTCTGTTGTGGTGTTTCATGCTCGAGAGTCTCATCCAGTAACATAGTTATGTGGCTTTGGATGGGTGTTTTTGTGGACCGGCATGGTAGTTGTAGTGCATCGGCATGGTGGGATTTTCATTTGGGCCTTGTTGGCTATTCTTATGGGTGGGAATTGGTCTCGGGTGGGTGTCCTTTTAGGAGTTGTTAATTGCCTTATGCTGCCCATAATTCTTTGAAGTTTTTTGCTGTGAGCCGCTTTGGCCGAGTTTATCTGTGGGCTTACCAATTTCTGTAGAAAGAGCTTGTGTAATTTTTGTTTCAAGGCGCTCCCAGCCCAGCTGCCTCCCCTCCCCCTGCATTTTGACTCCACAATTTTTGTTTTTCAGGAAAGCCAATTTATTGTTTTTAATTTATTATGCTATGCTTCCAATCGTGATTTACCCAAGGTTTTATATTGACATCTGCAACCCTTGAGGTGGATTGTATATTAAGTGTGGTAGGTTTACTTTTGAGAACAATTTTCATCCCACAATTATGCTTTTGAAAACCGTCACCAGAGGGGAAGGGTCCTTATTTCCTTGTGTTTATCTGCGCAATGTGCATTCTCATATGACTGGACTGGCCCCCTGATGTTGATGTAATTTCTATGCAGTTTGCCAGATTTTCTCCCGACAATCATATGTTAAAAACTCAAGCAGCTGTAGGCAGTACGAAAGGACAGTAGGAACTTGCTTTGATTTCTGTACAAGCACAAGTTTGAAGCATGCATGCTGGAGAACCGAAAAAGAAGAAAAACATATATGCTGAAGACATTTAGAGGTCTCTCCCCCTCCATCTCCTCCTCCTCCCCAACTTCCCCCAGTCCCTTTCATTGCCTTGTTTAGAACATGAAAAGTAGATCCAGGCGTTATGCTCCTATTATACTTTGGTTGTTTTTCTCTTCAGAGGTTTACAGGAACGGTAGTTCGTTGAGTGGGCCTATATTGATGTGAATATTTAGAGCCATTAATTTTCCCGTGTTTCCTTTTTGAGGTTGAAATCATGGAATTTCATTGCTGTAGAAATTACGTAATGACTACTAGCAGTAACAAGTATCAGAGGGCAGAAAAGGAAATTATTATCTTAATAATCTTGCTACTGAATCATTTTAAATGCATGGAACGACATTTTCCTTCGCCTTTTGTATCAGTACTAAGAATAAAAAGATTTATAGGTTGTGTGTCACCCTGTGGGCAATACACATTCTGGACCCCCAGAGCGGCCAAAGGTCTCAGGTTTCATGTATTTGATTCGTAGATTTGGTACATGAATTAATGTGATGCACATGGTACTATTCTTATGTGAAGTGTGTTACAGGGAGCTGTGAACAATTGGTACAGCATTGAGACGGATCACCAACTCATCTATACATTGACCTTGTTAGAAAAATGAGAAGTCGTTTTTGCCTCTGCCAATCTGTACACTGATTTTCATATTTGATTGTCGAGCTTGTCTTCTTCTTAACTTCAACATGGGGGGGCAGGGGCACCAGTCCTTTTCTTGAAGATGGAACGGAATAATGCCAAGGTATCAGTAGTGGTAACTTCTTGGTATAGGACCAGCTTGTTTTAAGGACCACCAGTAATGGGTAATGGTTGGTGTTGCTGAGCCAACTACAACACCACTGTGTAGCCCCATCAACAAAAAGAGGATTGATCCAAAAATCTTTGAAGTTTCCTTTTGTTTTTTAACAGAACCTGTACGGGGTTTTGCATTTCTCCAAGAAATGACGACCCAGACAAGAATGTTCTAATCAATTGGAAGGAATCTTCATTATTTATTTTACTTGCGCTTGCGACGGGCATACGAAAACCTGGGGATGCCCATGTGCAGGCATGCTGTCGAGAGAGTTTAGACAGCAATGCCAACGAGTACGTTACAAGTCAAGGAGATATGAATAGTCATGCACCTGCACCGGCCGTGGCTGTCCATTTCTGACTCCACGTTACGAGGGTGGTCTAGTAAACAATTGAAAATGGGACTAAGCTATGCACAAAGGTAAAAGACAACAGATCCTACAAAGAAAGAGAGAGAGAGAGAGAGAGTGACAGCCCACTACATCATGCTTTAATGGTGATTTCTTATCGATAAAGCTATTTTTAAGTTTTATACCCTGTTATTACAGTACAAGATCCAAATGACGGGTAGAGAGAGAAAGTGTGTGACATAATTATACATTTTTCAAGTATTACAAAGGGTAAATTGCATAAAACCCCCTAACGTTTACACCCGGTTCTCACTTAAGACCCTAAGGTTTCAATTTAAACAATTAACACCCCAACGTTGAGAATTGGTTCCAATTGGACCCAAAATCATTTTTCCGTTTAAAAAGAGGTGGATGGCCGTCCACTTTGAGGGGCATTTTAGGTAACCCATATTTGGTGGTCTCTCTCTCTCTCTCTCTCTCTCTCTCACACACACACACACACACACACACACACACACATTGAAGCACAGATCCACCCACACACAGTGGTGCTCCCCACCCTCCCCCCACCAGCACACAGAATGTCTATCGCATCTCTCGCCCCCCTCCCACCCACCTTAATCGAGTCCTAGATTTCATTGTTTCACCCTTAATCTCTGTTTTGCTTCCCTTCTTTGGATTCGCGGTCATCGCCTGTTGACTGGCGATGGGTTTGCTTAGCAGATCTCTGGTGTTTTACTCAGCTGGCCTGCAGCGGTCTTTGCCATGTTCGTCACCGGCAGTTTAGTTTAGGGCTCCGGCGATTCGTTTTCTTCCATCTAATTCCAATCGTCTTCCGGCGACCTTGTGTTGGGTTGTCAGGCGTTGTCACGGTGCTTTGCCGGTAACCGACGCCACTGAGTTGTGTGTGCATGATTGTGTGTGTGAGTGGCTTGTGTGTCTATGCCTGTGTACGTGACTGTGTGTGCCTCTGTGTGTGTGTGAGAGAGAGAGAGATAGAGAGGGAGAGAGAGAGAGAGAGAGAGAGTGCACTGTGTGATTAGGGAAGATGCTGGGGGGTGCACATTTAAAGGGAATGGTGTGGGGGAGAGGGGTGCACCATCGTCTGTGGGTGGGTCTGTGTTTCAGTGTGTGTGTGTGTGAGAGAGAGAGAGAGAGACCACCAAATATGAGTTACCTAAAATGCCCCTTAAGGTGGACGGTCATCCACCTCTTTTTAAACGGAATTTTTTTTTTGGGTCCAATTGAAACCAATTCTCAACGTTGGAGTATTAATTGTTTAAATTGAAACTTCAGGATCTTAAGTGAGAACCGGGTGTAAACGTTAGGGGGTTTTATGCAATTTACCCTATTACAAAATCGAGACTTGGGTCTCACCTTAGATGGGCATAAGAAGAAGCACGACACACTAATTGACACATTTTAGGAGCTCTGTATTCCTTTTTTTTTTTTGGTTAGACCACCCGGTTTCCGGACACCACATTGAGAGCCGACTAATCCGGGTTCGAGCCGGGCAGGACCACATGGGCGGCAAAGCTCTCCCTACCAAGTTTTAACGCAGCTGCATTCCCAGGGCTCGAACACGAGACCTCTGGTTAAGCTAGGACAACCCCTTACCAGCTGACCTACGCGCTTGGTGGTACTCTGTATTCCAACTGTCCAAAAATGGAAGTACATAACTTTGAGAATTGATAAATGCTCTCCGCAATTAGTCATTGATCAGCTATTGTGAACCATACAAGTAATATCGCTAAAGGTATACTTAGACATCCAATCGACAAAAAAAGGGTTCAAAAACCTTTTCTCCAGATTTATACATCATGATAAAGCAAGGCTCATGTCCCTTCCTTACGATGGATTTGAAACACACACAAAAAAAAAGAAAAAGGAAAGGGAATCGAGAAAGAGAAGACGAGCACAAAATGCCACATGATTCAATAGTGAAGGACCATGACTTGGTACTCAACAACAGCATCACCCGTCGTAAGATTGAACCAAATCGTCTTGGCCGTGGCGACTCCACGCGCCACCCGGAACACACCAGACCCACCGACGATGGGCATCTCGCGGTACTCGTGAAACGCCGAATTCCGGCCAAGAACACTCAGGGTGCTTCCGTTGTGCTTCCCTTCAGTGAAGACAAAGTTCAAGGTCATAAGCAGACCAAAATCCTCCAGGCAGGCTGACCCGTAGATCCCCTGGGCTCGACCCACAATCTTCGAGTCGGGTTCAGGCCCAACAGTCAGCGCGTCATCCATCATGTTAACCAGGCCGAACAAGGTGGGTGATGTAAAAGTGGTGTTGGCTTGGGCCACATGTATGGCAGTTGGGTTCTTGCCACTGACAATGTCATGGAAGTAAAAGTGGAGCTTGGTCAGCTTTTCCTTCCTGTGGCTGAGGTTTTGGAACCACTCCTCAACGGCCTTGGGGCTTTCGTCGATGCCGAGAACCACCGGCATGGCCATGACCGCTGAGCAGAGCATCAGCATCAGCATCATGCACAGTTTCTCCATCTTTCTCTCTCTCTGTCGCGCGCTTTCTGTCCTCGACTCTCTCTAACTACAAAGAATATGGAGACCACAAGAAGCTTTATATATAAGGAAAAATGAAAAGCAGGGGACTCCAGATGATCGGTATAGTTACTTCTCTTGGGCCACCGGGGGGCTCACCAATAAAGATATTAGGAAAAAGAAAAGGAATATCATTTCACGTTTATTTTTTCTCCCGCGTGGGTATATATACATTTTACAAATGAAAACTTTAGTAACATCATAAAATGCTTTTAAGAGTAGTGTTTTATTATTATAACGGTTAAAGGTTAAAGCAGAGTTGCAGTACAGGCTGTACAGCATAAGCTCTTAATAAAAAAAAAACATCAGAGAGGTGATTGTAAAAGAGGGTGTGCTAGGGTGGGGAGGAAGTGCCGAAGAAGGAGTGAGTGAGGTGGTATTCAATCCAAAAAATGTGAACATAGAACATAAACCTACAGGATGCGAAGCAAGTATAATTCCTCACTAGGAAATCTTTTTCTTATTCACCACATATTTTGCTTTTCTTTGGGTGTACATAAAATGGCGAACACATCCTTACACCCTTACTCCGACGAAGATTTTGGCCGGAATTTGGTCGAAGGATATGTTAGATGTCACACTTGTGAAATTTTAAGTGTCAGATAACAAAAATGAACTTTAGAAAGTCAAATGCTATCGCGAATAAACTTAGGGACGCTAAACATAATTGACGCCGTATAAAAGTATACATAGAGCATGTAATACATGCTCTCTTTTATTGTCCGGAAGTACTTAGAGCTACAACTTAGACGTGTTGAGCGATATAAATTTCACAATGGGTATTAATCGCACATCGGGTAAATAACAAACAATATTTCAGTGTATAAATTTTGTAGGCCTCTCCCTCGTAGCCAATTGATTTTGCTTTTGGTGGGTTGGTAAGAAACAAAACAAAAGATTACATTAGTTTCCCAAAGCCGAACATGGCCTTCAGCATCCGAATTCAGGCCTGACAGATTCTCCACAGGACGGGAGATAAACAAAATGTGTATTCCCAAGGATTAGTTGCAGCTACATCCTTTGCCTGTTCGTCTACATGTGGAGAGTTGCAGCTAACCTACAGTGCTACACCAGCAATGAAGATTTGTCAAAACAGAAGCCATTGTACCCGTCAAACGTAGGTAACAATCGTATCATTGTACCCTACAACAGCATCACCGGTTTTAGGATCGAAGGAATAGGTTTGGGCGGCGATTGCGTGTCCACGGCCCATCCTGAAAAGACCGGTTCCACTGATAATGGGCAGTTCCCGGACATGTTGCACAGCCGGGTTTATGCCCAGAACGCTGAAAGAGCTGCCACTGTATACACCATCAGTGAAGCCATAGTTTAGCGCCATGATCAAGCCCAGCTCCGTTTGCCCGGCTGACCCGTACAGTCCACGGGCCCGACCCACAAGCTTCGAGCTCATGTCCGGACCCTCGGTCAACGGGTCATCAACCATCATCAAGGCACCAAAAAGAGTGGGTGATTTGTCGGTGTCAGAAGCTTGAGCCACCCTTACAGCACTTGGGGACTTCCCACTGAGGGTGTCATGGAAGTAGAACCTGAGGTTGGTGACTACCTAGTCTCCGCTATCATCTCTTGTAGCCCAACTAGAAGGCCTCTCTTCTGGGCTTTGAGCCCACAGCATGGTTGTCTCCAGGAAGATTAGCATTACAACCAGACCTAGTCTTGACATTTCTCTCTCTCTCTGTGAAAAAAAGAAAAAAAAACACACACAGCCGGCAGAGGCACATAAAAGCTGAGAATTACACTTAGAAGCAAAGGATAAAGTAGGTACTTATAGAGGAAGATGTCAAGAGATTCAGGTGGTGTTTATTATTTGGTTACCTAAACCTTGGTTGGTTGAAATGCGAAACCTACTCATTGAGGCTTTATGCACCATCCCCAATAGGGGCCCAAAGGCTACTGTTCTTACTTTGGGAGTAATTACACAAAAAGTGAATAGTTAGAAACACACGCAATATTATAGAACAAACTTAGAAGTTCAGCGGTTATTTCGGGACAGTCATAAAGGAGAAGTTTAACAATATTTTGTGGGATGAAGGTAACATTTGACTAAGACTTACAACGGAACTAATGCATTATGTGTGCTTATGGAATCATGTTAGGTGTGAGCAGTGTTAACATGAGCGTTGTGACTGTGTTAGAGTTGTCTTGTGTACATTAAAAAATAGAGTAGACGTACATTGTCGAACTCATGATTAACGAAAATTTAAATGAAAAATGCAATATAGACACGCTCGGTCATTTGGCCAATCGATTGTTGCTCAGGCAAGTTGGGGACTTAGGAAGGCTCCTCCATAAGGTTCACACACGCTTTGTCATGCAAGATTCCAATATGTCAAATGAAATGATAGAAAGATGTAGTTGAAATCTAGTTCCAAGATTTAATGTTTTTTTTTTAATCAAGTCAATTCAATAAAGGGAAGAACTTACAAGAACAGAAAGTTGATTCACATATTCATCCAAAGACAAAAGATGGGTAAAGGATGAGGGAGGAACCAAGCCAAAGAAGTTGGAATCATCAGCCTATTTAGCTAGATTATGGGCTAGACTATTTACAAATCTACTAACTTTCAAAAATATTCCAACATTGGAACAATTTAAGCTTGTCCCTGGCTTCAGCAATGATCGAGGAGCATCTCCAATTGGGCAGTTGATCATGGTGGTTAAGCCAAGATTTAATGAATCTACTATGAAGTTAGCTCCATCCACAACTTTTATTAATGAAATCTCTTTGCGTAAGAAATTCAAATTAGTAACATCTGAAGGAGTTTATGTTACTAGAAAAATACTTAAAGTGTCCATAAACATTCAAAAAGTAGCAAAAAGAGATGAGCGATATTTCTTGGATGGAGGGAACATTTGACAACGATGGACAATGGAAGTAGTGCAATGCATTTGCTTATGAAACCATGTTAGGTGTGAGCGTTGTGACTGTGATAGAGTTGCCTCGTGTACATTAGACGTGTATTGTTGAACTCATGGTTAACATCAGTTCAAATAAAAAGTTATATAAACCCGGCCGGTCATTTGGCCAATGGATTGTTGCTCAGGCATCGTGGGGACTTAAGGAGGCTCTTCCATAAGGCTTACACACGCTTTATCGTGTAAGATTCAATATGTCAAATAAAATGACGGAAATGTGTTATTGAACTTCCCTTCCAAGATTTAATGAATCTACTATGAAGTTATACCCATCCATAGCTTTTATCAATGAAATCTCTTCTCAAACAACTAGTAACATTGGTACTAGAAAATTGCTTTACTACAGTTTTACGTAGATGTACTCGAAACGTCATAAAATCGTTACTCCATGGCATAGGTGGGTACGTTTTGTCAAACGGGTTTCGAGTTCATCACCTCGTACCCAAGAAGCTATTTCAGAATTTCTGGCGGACAAGCATGAAGGAAGGTTGTGCAAAGCAACAAACCCTTGTTAGAAAATGGTAATTCTGTGGCCCATACGCACATCATAAACTTCACCTACTTACCTCTAGCGAATCCACCTAATGTCCTTTATCTAGAACCACGGTTCTGTAAAGTTTCTTGTAAATGATTTCACTTGGTTGACGTCAACTTGTAGATTTTGACATTAAATTTGTCAGCAAGAGGGCGGATGGAAAGGTGATTTGAGAGGTACTTTATGTAGCGTTTTAAATCTGTTTTAAAAAAATTAAAATAAAAAATCAGTTTAATTTTTATTTTCTACAAAAAAACAAATAGGTGTTTGATTACCCAATTTTTATTTTGAGTTTTTTTTTTGTGGTGGTTTGCGGTGGCGGTGGTGGGGTGTGGTCGTGGCCGGCAGCGAAGGCCGGCCGGTGGCGGCGGTTGCCGGTCATCGACGGGGCTGTGGTGGCTGCCGCTGGTGGCCGACGGTAGCTAGATGGTGTTGGTGGTGGTCTCAAAATAAAAACCAAAACCAAAACTGAAAACTCTTAAATGAGAGTTTTAAAAAATAGCCATGTTTTAAAAATTGCTTTTCAAAATTGAAGGAAAAAAAAAACGAAAACTCTATAGTTTACAAAACTGGAAAAAAAGACTGAAAACCCAATCAAACAGACAGCCCCGTACGCTTACCATATTTGTTTTCTGTTTTCATTTTCATGCTTTTCATATTCAGTTTGAAAATCCGTTCATGTACTTTTATCATTTTAAAAAAAAAATATTTAGCTATTTTTTCTTATATTGGGTTAAGTTTGAGTGAAAAAAGCTGAAAACACCTTTTAGGTGTTTTCAGTTTTTTGTTACTATTTGAGTAATTTTATCCAAAACGAAAACAGAAAATGGTAAAAGTACGCAAAAAAAGAATATTTTTCATCATCATTGCTAAAACCAGAAAACGAATATGATAAGCGTACGGGGTCAGTTTTCGAATTAAAAAGACACTTGGGAAAGTAAGATGATTCTCTAGTAACCTCCTCAACTCAGAGTTGGATTCTCATATCATTATTGCCAGAAAAAACTGAAAACGGAAACCCAATCATACATACCCTTAGTTTTCAAATTAAAAAGACACTTGGGAAAGTAAGATGATTCTCTAGCAACCTCCTCAACTCAGAGTTGGATTCTCATATCATTATTGCCAAAACCAACATCAGTGCTATGGCTAGTTAAGACAACAACAAAAGTACATGACTTTGGGACATTCCTGAAGATTAGGTTGAAGGTTCAAGGTTGAAATGTAGGCGGCTTCCTAATCTTAGTTGCTTGCTCAAAACCATATGCAATTTCAATCAGTTTAGGCTCTGAGCCCTTCAAGCCACCAAAACATATTCCAACAGGCACCCCCTTGCCATCATATGCAGCAGGGACACTAATTCCAGGAAATCCACCGATTGCAAGAACACCCGCAGCATCAGCACCAGGAGTCACCAATGCATCTAGCTTATTCTCCCACATCAACCTCTCAAATCCATCTCGGTTCAACTGCGTTAAATTTAACAACGCTTTCTTTTCCGCGTCACCAACCCCATTTGTAACTTCAGCAGCCAAAAAGACGTCTTGTCCGAATTCCTTTATCATTTCCTGAACAACCATTCAAGTAATTATCTCCGTATACAGTGAATAGAGGCAAAGAAAACATGTGCATGTGCACGTACCAAATCAGAGAATTTCTGGTTGAATGCTATTGCATCTGCCAAGGTGCGAATTGGGGAGACCACGAGTTCTTTTAAGTAGGAATTTAGTGATAACTTGAACTCGGCTAACAATGCTGTAGCTTCCCCACTTGAAGTGAAGCTCAATACTACGTCGAGGTTGGCTATTTCCAAATGATCTACCAATACTGCTCCACTTTCCCTGGTGGTTTAATCACTTCACATTATTCTTCATATTGATCAAACATGGCAAACACCAAAACCAACAAATAACTACAATATGAGTTATCTAGGGATTGTTTTACCTTAGTGTTTTAAAGTGATGCTCAAAAGCTTGAGGCAGGGCTGATCCATTGGGAAACTTGAAAAATGGATTTCTCACTATTCCCAATCTCTTCCCCATGAGCCCATCAATTTTCAGAAATTGGGTGTAGCCACCATGGGGAATGTATTTTGACGCTTCTCTTGTTGCTTCCGCGTCGTTGTGATCGAAGCCTACAATTGCATCTAGAACATAAACAGCATCTGATACAGTCCGGCAGATTGGCCTGTGCAACCAAGCATGGAAATAAACTTTTGTTTAGCCCTTCAGGTAAGAATCGTAATTTTATGTGGTCAACGTAGACACCAACAAGATTTATGCATTCAGTAGGAAAACTTCAAGCTTAGAAAAGAATGCACATACCTTGAGAAGTATAATGAGTGATACAGAAGTAGTGGTCGATGGTCCTAATTTCTGACTTTTAAGGATACAATACAAAGTTATGGTTCCTAGAACAAGTTTGACATTAAGAAGCTTGTTTGGATACTCGGTTGTTTTCATGTCACGTTTGTCCAGGTTACTTCTGATTTCCTAGATTTTGCTTTCGCCTCTGCACTTGATTATTTTCGACAAGACTTTCAAAAACATTTAAAAAACATCAAAGCTTTTGACCTAGGTAAAATTTATGTACAAAAATGATTTCTGCATACATAAAATGAAAATTCTAAACAGCCGCAGTCACTGAATGAAATATAAACCTGAAAGAAAGGGAATTCAAACAAATAACAAAGCATAAAACTAGACCTACCCTACGGTGTCCTGTCTTGGAGAAATCGGGATAATCCCAGCTCGACTAGTGAGACCAACGGTTGGTTTGATACCAACCACAGCGTTATAGCTGGACGGACATAAGATGGAGCCATCGGTCTCAGTCCCCAGCGACACTGACACCATATTTGCTGCTACTGATATTGCTGATCCGCTACTTGAGCCACAAGGATCTGCTGATAGAACATAAGGATTCTGCATATGATGTGCACAGAAGTTAAACTTGTAAATGATACTTAAATCAAAAACATTTTCTTTGGGTAATTTGCAAGACTGATTCTAAAAATGTTGGGAAAAAGGATTGTTTCTGTTACCCAATGCAATTTAATGGCTTTAAGGAACTGGGAATCTTTGAATTTGATAATGACAGTAGTGTTTAGGGGGAAACCGGCCAGTTCATGTCATCAACAAATATAGACGTCATATAATACGAACAGGATTTCAATACTTATTTCGTTTTTCTTTCTAAAGCTCGATTTCATGAAGTACTAGGACTAAGTCAAACATCATAGTTTTATAGCTCATGCCAACCATTTACAACTAAAAGGTTGTTATTGTATTTCAAGTTGCAGTGTGTCACGGCCTTACCTCGTCAAGATGTTCTGAATGCAGCAAGTCAGAATTAGCCGTCTGGTGCTACACATGATATGGTGAGCACTGAGCAACCTATACATAAACCGAAACTACTAAACTGAAGTAGAGGTCGTAGCGGTAAGCACGTAACCATTTGGCTGCAACCCCCCTGTTTAGCGTTCAATAGTAGCCGGTAAACATCCCCATCTACTAAACTTTTGCGTGCTAGATATTTCATCAAAAATATCACGAGTTGCAGCCTAAATTTTTGCGAATGACAATGTTCCTGAAACAAGGTGGAGCCAAGAAATTCTTCTGGTCGAACTTTTAACGACATCGAAAAGAAGGTCGGAGAGACGTGACTCTAAATGCCATTTTAAAGTGCTTTTGAAGTAGTGAACTAGCAAAGATGTTTGGCAACCGCTTTTTAATTTTTGACCAAGTTTGCGAGAGACTACACCACCTCACCTCACCTGAAGACAGTAACATGTCCTAATCTCAGCTTAAACAATTGTCGCTAATATCTCTAGGAGCACGTGTCGAAATCACTTTTACCGACACTTAAAACGGGTTGGCAAAAGTGCAATAAAAATTCCAATAAAACTGTTTTTGGAGTATTACCAGAGATGCTTGGCAGACCACTTTCTACCTTTTGGTCTAAGATCGTAACAAAATTGCTAAAAAGGGCAATATATAAAAACGAAGAATATTTAATTCATTTCTTTGATTCTGCTTCTACGGGCTTGTCTGACAGCTTGGAGGGCAGGGAACTGCTGCAGCAAACTAGTAATAGGAACATATAGGGGTGAGGCAAAAACAGGCCTATTTTTGTCGCTGAAAGTTGCAATTTGGATCTCTAGTGACAATAGAAATGAGAATTTAGCAATAAAATAATGATTGCTCAATTACTACAAGTTGGACTGACCTTTCCTTGTCCTCCCCTGGCACTCCAACCATTAGGCGCAACAAGTGACCGAAAATTAGCCCACTCGCTCAAGCTTGCCTTCCCCAGTATGATCGCCCCTGCCTTCCTCAGCTTCGCCACCACGCCGGCATCGCGAGGCACCACCGATCCCAGCAGCGCGAACGATCCGGCCGTCGTGTTAAGTTTATCCTTGGTTGCAATAGAATCCTTGACAAGGATCGGAATACCATGCAATCCACACAGTGACCCATGTGCCCTGGCCTTCCTCTCTCTGTCAGCCTTGTCTGCCTGATACAGCGCGTCGGGGTTCACTTCTATGACACCTTTCAGGACGGGGTTGAGTCTCCGAATCTCTCCGAGGTAGAACTCGACGAGTTGCCTCGAGGTGAGTCGGTTCTGCTGGAAAGCATAATGGAGGTCTTGCAAGGTGGCCTCCTTGATGGAGTTGGACACATAGAGTGATGATAAGGCCAGAAGAACCACAAAAAGTGAGTGGATGCTCATTTTGCTTCTCACTAAGTTGCTGGAAAAGTACTACTAGAACATGCTAAGATAAAAGAAAACCTTTGGAATGGTTCACTTATATATTTATATAATATATAATAAGCGAAACAAGAAAGACATTGATGACTTCTTTGCGAGACACATCATCGCTTTTTTTTGTATGACACGTCATCAGATCCTTATTTTAAGATTAATTAACTTCTATAGTAGTAAGTCTTATTTAATTTGAAAACTAATTCTAATCTTTCGAAAATTCTACCTAATCAATATACTAATCTATTAAGACTTCTTTTTGACAATTATGTTCTTAAAATTTAAAAACTAATTCTAATCATTTTAAAACTCTATGTTATCATCATACTAACTCATTAGGACTTAATATTGACTATGGTATCTTCAAAACTATTCTCTAATATGAATATAAAAACTCATATATATAAAAAACAAAAATAATACTTTTGATTTAGAAGAAAAAAATTAATTTAAAAATTAATTCTAATCATTCTAAAACTCTACCTAATCAATATACTAATCTATTAAGATTTTATTTTGATATTTATGTCCTTAAAAGTATTATATTTTCAAAACTACTCTCTACTATGAATATAAAAGCTCTCTCTCTCTCTCACACACACACACACACAATGAAAATAGTACTCTTTTGATTTAGAAAAAAAAATTGATGTTACAATTAAGATTAAACAACTTACGAGACTTAGAAAAAAAAATTTAACAATTGATTTGAATTTTGATAGGTACCTTATTTTTAAATTTGATTAATTACACAAGAATAACGAGGGTTGTATGATTAAAAAATTAATTCTAAACATTTTAGAACTCAACCTAATCAATATACTTACTTATTATGACTTAAACTTGACTATTGCATTCTTAAAACCACTCTGTTAGCCCTATGATTGGATAACCTAGGCTTACATTTTGTTTTGATGATAACTACACATTAATTATGTTCTAATGTGTGCTTTGAGTGTATTCTTAGTAGGTATATACATGCACACTCATGAAGACACATTTGAGAAGTTTGATAGATGGATTAAAGCCAAAGAAGCTTAAAGTTATAGTGGACATGCTATAGAAGCTTCATCAAGTCCAATGTCGAAGAGCAACAAAGAATGCATCGGCTAAGTTACTATCGATTATAATTGATCTTTCCTATTATGTAACTAGTCTTGGTTTGATGCTTGGATTGATGACTATGACCTAAAAAGACCTTAGGACACCTTGTGCATTGTATGTGAGTTCATAACCTTTCACACGAGTGTGGTTCTTGAAAATGAGTGAACTTTGGAGCTCACTCAGATTTTCTCAAAACTGTTTTTGGTGCTAATATTTTCATATCTTGATAAAAAATTTCATTAGCTTTTCAACGCAAAAAATGGCACCTCAATCCGATTTTTCTAGAGAAAGTTATGCCCAAAATAGGAAAGGGGGTTCCGTGAGGTAGCCGATAGGCAATAGTGTAATACAGTTGACTGTAATTGAATACAGTCGACTGCATTGGTCAAAATTCAGTTCCAACGGCTATTTTCGAGGGAATACAGTCGACTGCATTAGATTACAGTCGACTGCAATGGCAGTTTTGCCCATATTATGCCTATAACGGCTATATTACATTTGCTCTCTATATAAATGATTTGGGGCTTCATCATACACTATGGAAATCACATTCTAAGCCTTCATTCATTAGAGAAACATCAAGGCTCATAGATTAAACTTTTCTCTCTTCATCTTCATGATTTTACATCATTAAAGAGAGCATCTTTGTGAGCAATTCTTTGATTGAGAGTGAGCATCCTTCAAGTCATCAATTCTCTCATCTCTCTATTGCACTAGAGCTTCATTTGTACTCATTTCCTTTCAAGAGGGTTTCTTTGTACACATTTGATCTTTGTAAAAGGATTGTGATCAAGGCTTGAGTTTGTCAAGTCTTGTGTGAGCTTTGTGGATTCAAGGCTTATGCTTGATATGGGGATATCACCAAGTGTTGTAAGTGTTTTGATCTTGACCCGGAAGAAGATTGTTGCTAGTGGATTCTAGTGCTCTTGCTAGGGACTTCCTTGAAGAGGTGGATGTAGGCTTGAGGGTATATCAAGCCGAACCATTTAAATCTCCTTGTCAAGTATCTCTAACTCAATCTCTTTACTTATTGCTCTTTAATTGTTTGAGATTGTTTAGTTAGCATCTTCATTGAAGTATTACTTGGTTTGTTTGAGATTTATGATTGTGCTTAGTTTAAATTCCCCAGTATATTTCAAAAACCCTATTCACCCCCCTCTAGGGTTGTTTTATTGGTTTCACACTCCTTAATGTGAATATAAAAATTCATATCTCAAAAAACAAAATAACATATTAGATTTAGGAAAAAAAATATATTCTAATTGAGTTAAATGTACTATCATTATTTATATATATTGACATATATATAATATACATAAGATAGTCATCATTAAAAATGAATAATTTGATATAATATATATATAAACAAGCTATAAGTCAGCATTTTTAAATAAGACATCACGACCATCAAACTGGTTATATTCCATATATAAGGATTTAGAAAACAAATCAAACTCTTTATTACAATTTATTGTTAAAAAATATGTGGTATAATTATCGAGATATTTATAAATCTTATAAATTTAGAAAAATTATTGTACAACGTTTAAACTCTATGCTACAGACATATATTTATGTATTAGGATTTGATTTTGACTATTAAAACCTTGACTAGATTGTCATGCAATTTTTGCGTAATAATTGCCTGCGCATATATGTTTGCTTTAGTTCCTTTGAACTGTAAGAATAATTAGTATATTATGTTAAACCTTGACAAGATTGTCATGCAATGTTTGCGTAATATTTGCCTACGCATATATGTTTGCTTTAGTTCCTTTGAACTGTAAGAATAATTAGTATACTATGTTACAGTACCGCTTGACGATGTAAAATAAGTTTAAAGAGCGTAAAAACCTAGCGACATAAAAGAAAAGCTTAAAGAATGTAAAAATCTAGCGACGACACTGTAACACAATGTACTCATTGTTATTTAAACTTACAATTAAGAAGAACTAAAGCAAACATATATACATATGCAAATATTCTGCAATAATAGTATGATCATCTACTCAAGACAACAATTTTAAATGTGTATAAGAGACGAAAAAAATATTCTACTGGATATCATGTTTGTATCTTAATGTTGGTGATTTTTTTGAAACATTGACTCATGAAAAAGATAAAAATGGACTATGACATTTATGATTCCTAAGATAAAGAAATCTTAACCTAACTTTTCAAGCTAAGGGACTTGGTTTTGAAAGGTTACAGGTTGGACGACTAAAAAATCTTAATAATAATATAATCTTGACAAATTACTTGAACTGTTACAAATAAAGTACTGAAAATTTCTTACCAACAATTATAGTTTTAGTAAAAGCATATATTTTTTTTTCATAAGATGTTAATCTCTTTTTGTTTCTTAAAATGTGGTATGCATTGATACACTTTTTGTAACTTTTTAAAATATTTTATTAGCTTAATCGAGCTTGACTTAGGACCGTGAGCTATAATATCTAATAACTGAGGCGAAAAATGCAATGATAGCTCTTGACACCTCATTGCATTGTGTTTCTAATATGAAAAGAGTAATAAAACCAATGTTAAACATATTAATTTTGCTAAAGATCTTCAAACATTATTTTGAACGAGATCCTTAATTTTATGATTAATTAAATCGGCAAATATAGTAAACATTTAAATAATAGTCCTTATGCAATGTACTAACCTATTACGACTTTATTTGAATATTATATATTGAATTCATATTTAAGAAAAAAATAGGTACTATTTCAAATTCTGTAAATTTAAATATGAATCTAATTTGATAAATATGTTGGTTAAAAAATTTTGGTAGGTAATTTCCTTACTCTAAGGTTTTGCACGATCCTATTTACCCGCAATGGTTAAATGTAGAAATACCATAATATGCAGATTCTATATGAGATATATTGAAAAAATAGTGTAAATTTAAAACCTTAATTATGTAATAATTTCTTAAATCCAACTAATTTTATGTTGAAAAGTTTTGAACGAATTATTTTTTATGGTACTTTTATTGTGAGTAATCAAACTCTCAAGCACTCTAAATTTTGCATTAGCAATATACCATTTATGATTTTATGTCAATTTTTATAATTCTGAATATTGCATATAAAATCTAAAAAGATATTAATTATGTTATGATGAATGTTGACTAAAACTTAGTTTGAAAACTTTATTATATTTGAAGATAAATCTTACTTAGTAAGCATGGTTATTGTATACTTTATGAAATCTTGGTTAAATTTTCTTTAGCAATTTTCTTACTATGATGTTTTGAATTATCCTATATAGTCATCTTGATTAAACTTTTTAAACTTTATGTAATTACCTCATACAATGATTACTATTTTCTATGTGTACTTTGTTGTTGAATTACATTTGCTTTTAAAAATGGCACATCATCCTTATTTAATTAGTCGTGTTGATTAACTTTTGTAAATCACATGCTATAAACAAATATATGGACCAAAATTTTCTCTATCAAAATTAAACTAATATGTAATTAACATTATGAACAACTCATTCAAAGGTACAAATTATTTTTAAAAGGGTTAATTACTCACGATATCCCTGAAGTTTACCCTAAATTACACATGGACCCCACTATCTTTGAAAATTACACTTCGCTCCAAAAATCTAGATTTCTTTGACGGTGTTAACGGTTGGTCATAAAAAGACGTTTCTGCCCTCTCTTTTTTTGCTCATATTCTTGAGAATTTTTCCTATATTCTTCTATTTCCTCCTTTATATTCCAAGAAAACCACAAGGTTTTTTAAAGATCTGACTAAAACCCAATTTTTTTGCCCTCATTTTGCATTTTGGGTCTTTTTTTCCTTTTGAACTGTTAGTAATTCTTTCATGTTTGTTGGTGTTTTCAGATGATTTTTGCAGCCATTGATACACTAAAGGAAAAAGAAGTCTCAAACAAGTCATCTATCTCCCAGTACATCGAGAGTCCACTTACGGGGATTTGCCAGCTGGGCACGCCAACCTGCTCTCGGACAACCTGAACAAGATGAAGGAGGCCGGCGAGTTGGCGATGGTGAAGAACAACTACCTGAGGCCGGACCCGTCTTTGGATTCTTAGGCTGGAAGCGGTTCCTGGAGGTGCACCATGGGGTGTCGGCAGTGCAATCGAGCAGCGACGCCGCGTTAGGTGTCGGGTAAGGGAGGTTGAGCAAGGTAACGAGGAGGAGGGCGGCGGCGATGAATAGGAGGAAGGGGAGGCAGAGGAGATTTCTTCCTTCCATATCTCTCACTCTCTCAGTCTCTCTCCTCCGTCTCCTCTTCCTCCTGTTCATCGCCACCGCCCTCCTCCTCGCTACTTGGAAGGTTCTTTGGATTCTTGGGCTGGAAGCGGTTCCTGGAGGTGCACCACGGGGTGTCAGCGGTACAATCGAGCAGCGACGCTGCGTTGGGCGTCGGGTAAGGGAGGTTGAGCAAGGTAACGAGGAGGAGGGCGACGACGATGAACATGAGGAAGAGGAGACGGTGGAGATTTCTTCCTTCCATATCTCTCACTCTCTCAGTCTCTCTCTCTCAGTTTCCTTGGACATGAACTGGATTTGAAGAAAGTTGATTGGTCATGCTGTATATGTGCAATATCTATCTATGAAGTCTAAATTTTCTTTCTTATTGGTAGTTGGTATTGAGTAATCTAGTCAGTGAAGGTTACAGTAATCAAGACCATTTATCAGTCTGCAGAAGGGAAAGAATGAAGTGAATGAAGAAAGAAAGAAAGAAGGAGAAATAAATGGGTCTGCAGAAGAGAAAGAGAATGAAAAAGAAGAAAAACCCTGAAGGGCAAGAGGGGTTTTATTCAAGAAAGGGAGGGCAGTTTGGGGATGAAAAATCGAAAAAGTAAGGTGTCATTTCAGGGAATCTTTAGACGGAGTTAGGGTCCCCGTCAATTTTGTGGGGCTCCGTGAAATGCAGGTACAAACCTGGGGGAGCGGAGTATAATTTTCAAAAGATAGGGGGGTCCGTGTGTAATTTAGGGTAAACCTCAGGGGTGCCGTGAGTAATTAACCCTTTTTAAAAGATACTTAGAGAATAATAAAATTGTCTTGTGCAATAGGAAATTAATATCAATATGTTCTCTATCATCAGTTTACTTTTTTTTCTTTTTTGTGTATCAAATAAACTTTTAATTTTTGTTCATCTATGTAGTTACTAACAATCAGAATTAGCAAGTATGTACAGGAACATTGCTTATTGATATTTCACTAGAAGGGTTAATTTATTTTATCACGAGAAAGTTCAAGCCAAAATTAAAGTAACTAGCTTTGATGAAATAATCATAAAATTATACAATATATTTTACTATGCATTCAAAACTATTAAAATAAATTACTGTTAATAAACCGTCCCGTGCTTGGCACGGAATTCTGTGCTAGTATTCTTAACACCACTAGAGAAGCAAAAAAGAAACCGAACAAATTTGCTCATAAAGTTATCATTTGCTTTAAAAGCTTAAACTGTTAAAGAATGAGTCCAATAATATATATCATGCTTTAACATTTTCCTTTACGTGCAAGTCCTCAATTGCACGTGAAGAGATCAATCAAGATTCCCAAATATGCAAGCGGGAAGAATTGAATCTAGAGCTCTGATAACATGCTAAGTTACCATCTGCTCTAAAATCTTAAACTGTTAGAGAATGAGCCCAACAATGTATATAATACTTTAACCGTTCGTTTACCATTTTTATGTAAAGCTTTCGTTTTACGATTTTATTTCTCTTATTTTTGTATGTAGTTTAGAAATGTAGTTGTATACTTTTATCATTTTGACAATTTTGTTGACTACTTTTCACAATGGGTGAGAGGCGAAAGGAAAAAGGTCAAAATATCTTATAGATGTTTTCCATTTTTGCACTATTTGGGTTATATTTTTACAATATAAATACAAAAACATTATAAATGTAAACGATAAAAATATTTTTTTTTTGTCATGGCAAAAACTGAAAATGGAAATGGTACGCAAATGAAGTCTTCCCTCTCCTTTTTTTGTTGTGTACGCCCACTGCTCATCAGCGAGACACCAAAACGGCTTTATTTGAAAAAAAGTATATTAATCGTAGTTTTGTCATCTCATTACAAAATTAGTGTAAACTACGTCGTTTTTAAAAGTCTGCTGAATCAACTTCACTTAACGAATTTGTCACATCCGTGCAAGGAAAATTACATCGTTTTATAAACTGTGGATCCTTCTAGAGCGAGGCCGTTTCAGGTCTGCATCGGGGTAAGGCTCGTAGCTAATGGCACTCGGAATTTTTTTTTTTACGCTAATCTTAATTAACGCGTACACGTGAAAAAGGTGAGTACTTTCTAAAACTTGCTAAAATATGTATTCCATGAGCCGTAATAAAAAAAATTCCAGGCAGATATTGACAGCGGGTGGACTAGTACTGTGCGAAAAGTGTTGCTTCCACACCTACCGTCCAAATATGATTCACGTTGGAACTTTAATGCAAAATATCTTCAAAACGATGATGAGCACTCCATCACCTCCAACGATGAATATGTTAGGCATGACTATCGTACAAGAAATTACCGCACTTATTATTCTTTGGGGCACATAAATGACATCAAGGGAGTTACAACATAATGGTGACAGGATTTTGTATCTCACACATCCTTCAGCATCCATGCTTGGTTCTGAATGCTCCTCAGATGCAGAACCAACTGTTACCAAAGCCTCCTCTTTGGCCCTCCTTTTGTATTGAAGAACTTCATCAAGGGCTTGTGCAAAGCAACAAACACTTGTTAGAAAATGGCAATTCTGTGGCCCATACGCATATTAGACTTCACCTACTTACCTATGGCGAATCCACCTAATGTCCTTTATCCAGAACCACGTTCTGTAAACTTTCTTGTAAATGATTTCACTTGGTTGACGTCAACTTGTAGATTTTAATATTAAACTTGTCAACAAGAGGGCGGATGGAAAGGTGATTTGAGAACACATTCAATAAAGTTTTCGAATTAAAAAGACACTTGGGAAAGTAGGATGATTCTCTAGCAACCTCCTCAACTCAGAGTTGGATTCTCATATCATTATTGCCAAAACCAACATCAGTGCAATGGCTAGTTAAGATAACAAAAAAAAGGTACATGACTTTGGGACAATACTGAAGATTAGGTTGAAGGTTCAAGGTTGAAATGTAGGCGGCTTGCTTGCTCAAAACCATATGCAATTTCAATCAGTTTAGGCTCTGAGCCCTTCAAGCCACCAAAACATATTCCAACAGGCACCCCCTTGCCATCATATGCAGCAGGGACACTAATTCCAGGAAATCCACCGATTGCAAGAACACCCGCAGCACCAGCACCAGGAGTCACCAATGCATCTAGCTTATTCTCCCACATCAACCTCTCAAATCCATCTCTGTTCAACTGCGCTAAATTTAACAATGCTTTCTTTTCCGCGTCACCAATCCCATTTGTAACTTCAGCAGCCAAAAAGACGTCTTGTCCGAATTCCTTTATCATTTCCTGCATAACCATTCAAGTAATTAGTTCCGTATACAGTGAATAGAGGCAAAGAAAACATGTGCATGTACACGTACCAAATCAGAGAATTTCTCGTTGAATGCTATTGCATCTGCCAAGGTGCGAACCGGGGAGACCACGAGTTCTTTCAAGTAGGAATTTAATGATAACTTGAACTCGGCTAACATTGCTGTATCTTCCCCACTTGAAATGGCGTTCAATACTATGTTGAGGTTGGCTATTTCCAAATGATCTATTAAAACTGCTCCTCTTTCCCTGATGTTTTAGTCTCTTTACATTAGTCTTCATATTGATCTGACTTAGCAAACACAAAGCATTAACAATTAACTAGAATTCGAGTTATCTAAGCATTGTTTTACCTTAGTGTTTGAAGATGATGCTCAAAAGCTTGAGGCAGGGCTGATCCATTGGGAAACTTGAAAAAGGGATTTCTCACTATTCCTAATCTCTTCCCCTTGAGCCCATCAATTTTCAGAAATTGGGTGTAACCACCATGGGGGATGTATTTTGACGCTTCTCTTGTTGCTTCAGCATCATTGTGATCGAAGCCTACAATTGCATCTAGAACATAAACAGCATCTGATACAGTCCTGCAGATTGGCCTGTGCAACCAAGCATGGAAAGAAACTTTTGTTCAGCCCTTCAGGTAAGAATCATAATTTTATGTGGTCAACGTAGACACCAACAAGATTTATGCATTCAGTAGGAAAAATTCAAGCTTAGAAAAGAATGCACATATCTTGAAAAGTATAATGAGTGATACAGAAGTAGTGGTCGATGGTCCTAATTTCTGACTTTTAAGGATACAGAGTTATGGTTCCTAGAAGAAGTTTGACATTAAGAAGCTTGTTTGGATACTCGGTTGTTTTCATGTCACGTTTGTCCAGGTTAAACTTTCTTTGTCATCGTTATTCTATTGTTCTGATTTCCTAGATTTTGCTTTCGCCTCGGCACTTGACTATTTGCGACAAGACCTTCAAAACATTTAAATAACATCAAAGCTTTTGACCTAGGTAAAATTTATGTACTAAAACGATTTCTGCATACGTAAAATGAAAATTCTAAACAGCCGCAGTCACTGAATGAAATATAAACCTGAAAGAAAGGGAATTCAAACAAATAACAAAGCATAAAACTAGACCTACCCTACAGTGTCCTGTCTTGGAGAAATCGGGATAACCCCAGCTCGACTAGTGAGACCAACGGTTGGTTTGATACCAACCACAGCGTTATAGCTGGACGGACATAAGATGGAGCCATCGGTCTCAGTCCCCAGCGACACCGACACCATATTTGCTGCTACTGATATTGCTGATCCGCTACTTGAGCCACAAGGATCTGCTGATAGAACATAAGGATTCTGCATATGATGGGCACAGAAGTTAAACTTGTAAATGATACTTAAATAAAAAACATTTTCTTTGGGTAATTTGCAAGACTGATTCTAAAAATGTTGGGAAAAAGGATTGTTTCTGTAACCCAATGCAGTTTAATGGCTTTAAGAAACTGGGAATCTTTGAATTTGATAATGACAGTAGTGTTTAGGGGGAAACTGGCCAGTTCATGTCATCAACAAATATAGACGTCATATAATACGAACAGGATTTCAATACTTATTTCGTTTTTCTTTCCAAAGCTCGATTTCATGAAGTACTAGGACTAAGTCAAACATCATAGTTTTATAGCTCATGCCAACCATTTACAACTAAAAGGTTGTTATTGTATTTCAAGTTGCAGTGTGTCACGGCCTTACCTCGTCAAGATGTTCTGAATGCAGCAAGTCAGAATTAGCCGTCTGGTGCTACACATGATATGGTGAGCACTGAGCAACCTATACATAAACCGAAACTACTAAACTGTAGTAGAGGTCGTAGCGGTAAGCACGTAACCATTTGGCTGCAACCCCCCTGTTTAGCGTTCAATAGTAGCCGGTAAACATCCCCATCTACTAAACTTTTGCGTGCTAGATATTTCAAAAATATCACGAGTTGCAGCCTAAATTTTTGTGAATGACAATGTCCCTGAAACAAGGTGGAGCCAAGAAATTCTTCTGGTCGAACTTTTAACAACATCTAAATGAAGGTCGGAGAGAAGTGAATTTTAAAGTGCTTTTGAAGTAGTGCACTAGCAAAGATGTTTGGCAACCGCTTTTTAATTTTTGACCAAGTTTGCGAGAGACTACACCACCTCACCTCACCTGAAGACAGTAACATGTCCTAATCTGAGCTTAAACAATTGTCGCCAATATCTCTAGGAGCACGTGTCGAAATCACTTTTACCGACACTTAAAACGGGTTGGCAAAAGTGCAATAAAACTGTTTTTGGAGTATTACCAGAGATGCTTGGCAGACCACTTTCTACCTTTTGGTCTAAGATCGTAACAAAATTGCTAAAAAGGGCAATAGATAAAAACGAAGAATATTTAATTCATTTTTTGATTCTGCTTCTACGGGCTTGTCTGACAGCTTGGAGGGCAGGGAACTGCTGCAGCAAACTAGTAATAAGAATGTATAGGGGTGAGGCAAAAACAGGCTTATTTTTGTCGCTGAAAGTTGCAAGTTGGACTGACCTTTCCTTGTCCTCCCCTGGCACTCCAACCATTAGGCGCAACATGTGACCGAAAATTAGCCCACTCGCTCAAGCTTGCCTTCCCCAGTATGATCGCCCCTGCCTTCCTCAGCTTCGCCACCACGCCGGCATCGCGAGGCACCACCGATCCCAGCAGCGCGAACGATCCGGCCGTCGTGTCAAGCTTATCCTTGGTTGCAATAGAATCCTTGACAAGGATCGGAATACCATGCAATCCACACAGTGACCCAGGTGCTCTGGCCTTCCTCTCTCTGTCAGCCTTGTCTGCCTGATACAGCGCGTCCGGGTTCACTTCTATGACACCTTTGAGGAGGGGGTTTAGTCTCCGAATCTCTCCGAGGTAGAAGTCGACGAGTTGCCTCGAGGTGAGTCGGTTCTGCTGGAAAGCATGATGGAGGTCTTGCAAGGTGGCTTCCTTGATGGAGTTGGACATATAGAGTGATGATAAGGCTAGAAGAACCAGAAAAAGTGAGGAGTCATTTTGCTTCTCACTAAGTTGCTGGAAAAGTACTACTAGAACATGCTAAGATAAAAGAAAACCTTTGGAATGATTCACTGGTAAACAACTCCTGAACAGCAACTCCTGCTTGACATATATTCTATGGCCCTTCGCAAAAATTACACCTTAACCATGAGCATGGCAGAACAGAAGATGGATCTAATGAGAGAAATTTATGAAATTGGATAAATCAACAAGACTGCCAGCCGGAGATACTCGTCGAATGTCGTTTTGAACAGTCGCAAACCCCAATGGCCCCAACACACAAAACAGAGGATCCGAGCAGGGATCATAGTGGTGAAGGAGGACGACCGGAATAAATGAGTACGAGTACTTGGTTGAATCAGGAGAACTGAACTAAGACTGTGCGTATGCTTGAAGACGAAGCCACGTCATATGGGTTTCTTGGAGGAAAGAGGGAGTGAAGTTTCATGGGAGCATGACAATTGATTTCAAGATGGTGATTCTTTGGAGGAGAGAGAGGGAGTCGTCGTCGCCCATGGATCGATTTCAGCACACAAGGAGAGAGATGGAGTCGTCGTCGAGTGTTGATCGATTTTAAGCCCCACGGATCGTCATCGCTGGAAGGTGGAGGAGGTGTAGTCGCCGCCGGCAGATGGAATTGGAGAGAGAGAGACGCTGCGTTTGGAGAGGGAAGGTTGGGTCGGCAGAGAGGTAACGGGGAGAATAAATACTTGGCTTACGTGGTTTCATCTCAGCCGTTGCTTTCCACCTAACTTGATCGGACGGCTGTAGTTTTTGGGGATCAAGATCCTCTGATGTACAGCAGGAGGTGCTGTACCCACAAAATGCCGCTAAATATTTTTTAACGATAAAAAATTGTCACTATAAATTTCAGTAACAACGACAAAACACTTTTAACAACATTTTTTTGTCGCTAAATGCTGTTACAGAACCTTCGCTGTACAGCAGAGGATCTTGATCTAGTTTTTGAAGTATGGAAGTGAGGAAGAAGATGGGGGGGGGGGGGGGGGGGAGGGGGCCTAAGTGATGATTGTTCACACCGAAATTTCAGATAACGGTGATATTCCATTAAGTTTTCCAGGTAGATCACGTGCAAGGAGCATGGCGGCTAGTTTGCTGAACCAATGAGACGCCGCCACATGGAGGGGTAGCAGGATGAAGCTACTTCTTAGTCAGCAGCA
Source organism: Escallonia rubra (assembly GCA_033065855.1). Lineage (NCBI taxonomy): Eukaryota > Viridiplantae > Streptophyta > Magnoliopsida > Escalloniales > Escalloniaceae > Escallonia > Escallonia rubra. The sequence continues at coordinate 110,017 of JAVXUO010003061.1, read as the reverse complement.
AAAATTTTTCCCACTAATTGACACATTTTGGGAGCTCTGTATTCCAACTGTCCAAAAAAGGAAGTATATAACTTTGAGAGTTGATAAATGCTCTCCACAATTAGTCATGATCAACTTCTTTCTTATTACTAAACCTTCTCAAATGTTTGCAGTTGTGAACCATACAAGTAAGGTTACACATCCAATCGACAAAAAAAGGGTTCAAAAACCATTTCTCCAAATTGGGGCAAAGACGGGGGCGCTCAATCATGATAAAGCAAGGCTCATGTCCCTTCCTTACGATGGATTTGAAAAACACAGGAAAAAAAAAAAAAGGAAAGGGAATCGAGAAAGAGAATACGAGCACAAAATGCAACATGATTCAATAATGAAGGACCATGACTTGGTACTCAACAACAGCATCACCCGTTGTTAGATTGAACCAAAGCGTCTTGGTTGTGGCGATTCCACGCGCCAACCGGAAAACACCAGACCCACCGACGATGGGCATCTCGCGGTACTTGTGGAACACCGAATTCTGGCCAAGAACACTCAGGTTGCTTCTGTTGTACTTCCCTTCAGTGAAGACAAAGTTCAAGGTCATAAGCAGACCAAATTCTTCCAGCCCGGCTGACCCGTAGATCCCCTGGGCTCGACCTACAATCTTCGAATCGGGTTTAGGCCCAACCGTCAGCGCGTCATCCATCATCCTAACCAGGCCGAACAAGGTGGGTGATGTAAAAGTGGTGTTGGCTTGGGCCACATGTATGGCAGTTGGGTTCTTGCCACCGACAATGTCACGGAAGTAAAAGTGGAGCTTGGTCAGCTTTTCATTCCCGTGGCTGAGATTTTGGAACCACTCCTCAACAGCCTTGGGGCTCACGTCGATGCCGAGAACCACCGGCATGGCTATGACCCCGTTGAGCAGAGCATCAGAATCATGCACATTTTCTCCATCTCTCTCTCGCTCTCGCTCTCTGTCCTTGACTCTCTCTAACTACAAAGAACATCGAGACCACAGAAGCTTATAAGCAGGGGACTCCAGATGATTCGGTATAGCTACTTTTCTTGGGCCACCGGGGGGCTCACCAATGAAGATATTAGGAAAAAGAAAAGGAATCTCATTTCACGTTTTTTTTTCTTCTCCCGCGTGGGTATTATGAAGTCATGGGACAGTACTAAACTTTCAGCCGACATCACTTCTGCTATAGTTATAAGAAAAAATTCGCTATATACATTTTACAAATTGATGCCAAGGAAAGCAGGTTCGTATCTATGTGGAGGTGCCACAAAGGCTGCAGTCTGCGTCAGCTTCCAAGTATGCAAAGTGAGAGATAGCAAGGACGGAGTAAGGGCTGAGAGCAAGGCTCCCCAGACAGGCCGCGAAGGCTGACAGCACTGCGCAGGCAGGGCGACGTCGAACAGGGCCGGCAGTCGACAGTCCAAGTCGAGGTCTAAGTCAGGGGTGCATCGTCAGGGGTTCGATGTCAAAAGTCCAAATGTGTTTCTCTCACTAGAATTTCAGAGAGAATAGATTTTTAGAGAGAGAAAGTGAAAATGTCAAATGAGAGAGAAGTCTCCTTAATGAGCTCCAAAGTCTACTATTTATAAGCAAAAATGTGCCTGTGTCATCAGCTGACATGTGTCGTCCCCTGGGAGTGACACGTCACCAGGGAGGTTCCAAAGTACCGATTCTCTGTTGGAGTGTCGGTCCCCTAGTTCGTGCTGCCCTGCTCTTGCAGCATCTCTCTTCCTGTCTGAGAAGACTGACCACACCGTGGTAGCATGATCAGAGTAGCCCGTTGCCCCAGCCACCGGTCCAAGCCCTTACTGAATCCCACGAGGTGCGTCAAGAGATACGCAGAGAACCTGACAGTGGTGAGGGTTGCCCCTGTAGCCAACTGCCAAGCGGACTAGGCGCGATGCCCTCCAAGGACCTGCTCCCGTCCCGGAGTGACCTGGGGGTCATTGCCCTAGTGGTGTCGATGATCAACGGTAACATGAACGGACATGATCGTAGTTCAGTGCTCAGAGTCACACAAGTCAAACCAAGAGGTGATAACTTTGAGGTAACGAGTCCATCCCGCTGCGAGGGGTCCTCGTGCCGGAGCCCCCCGTGATTGTGACGGTGATGGCTTTAAGGTAATGAGCCCATCCCCTGGCGGCGATGACTTTAAGGTAGTGAGTCCATCCCGCTGCGGGGGTCCTTATGCCGGAGCCCCCCGTGATTGTGACGACGATGGCTTTAAGGTAATGAGCCCATCCCGTGGCGACGATGACTTTAGGGTAGTGAGTCCATCCCGTGGTGACGGTAGTGAGTCCATCCCGTGGCGAGGGGTCCTCGTGCCGGAGACCCCCGTGCCGGAGCCCTCCGTGATTGTGACGGCGATGGCTTTAAGGTAATGAGCCCATCCCGTGGCGGCAATGACTTTAAGGTAGTGAGTCCATCCCGCTGTGAGGGGTCCTCGTGTCGGAGTCCCCCGTGATTGTGACGGTGATGGCTTTAAGGTAATGAGCCCATCCCGTGGCGGCGATGACTTTAAGGTAGTGAGCCCATCCCGTGGGGTCCTCGTGCCGAAGAACTACAAGTGGAGCCCCCCGGAAACATGTAACATGATTGTGGTGCGTGGGCACGGTGACTAGCGTCGCGAGACAATACTTGGTGCCGGAGCACGTCATGAAAGTGGCGCGGCGCATGGGCGCAGCGATGAGTGTTAAAGAGCGTACGGGTGATAGTTGTCGCGGAGACGGTACCCAGGTGACAATGCATGGTCGCGAGTGACGGTTGTCGCGATTACGACGCGCGGGCGACAATGAGCGTCGTGCGACCACTGGTTGTGAGTGAGCATTGTAGAGTGTGTTGAGCGGGTGCCGGCGATGAAGGTCGTAGAGACGGCGCGGACGCGAGCGACATAAGTCGCGGAGCTGGCGCGTGGAAGACGGGAGTCGTGGAGCTAGCGCGTAGGCGACGGGTGTCGTGAAGACGACGCGTGGGCGACGAGTGTCGCTGAGAATGCGCGCGGGTGACGGTGACGGGGGCCGTGAATCGGGCACCCGGACATGGACGACGGGCGTCGCGAAGCCGATGCGAAAGCGACGGCGTCGGGCGCCGTGATGCTGGCGAGCGGGCAACGGCAGGTGCCGCGAAGACGGGACGCGGCCGCGAGCGACGGTTGTCACGACGACGGAGCGCAGCGACGAGCGACGGTCGTTGCGACGACGGAGCACGACGGCGAGGGACGGCATGCGACCACGAACGACGGTAGTCGGTCGTCAAGGTAGGTGGCCGACCCCCTTAAGGGGGAAGGCACACCAATGTTGCTTCACAAAGGGAAAATGCACGTGACTTGATTATGTGACGCTTTAACCGGCCTGTGAGCGTTGAAAAGTTGACCGTTGAATATGCCGACGAGTCATGAGAATTGGGACCCCCAGTGGGCCTATAGGTGTAGCCAAGATAGGTTGGGAACACAAATGAAAACTTTAATAGCATTTATAAAATTAAATGCTTTTAACAGATAAAACTATAACGGTTAAAACTGAATTGCAGTACAACAGAAGCTAATCAGAAAATGTGCGAGGTGATTGTAAAAGAGGGTGTGCTAGGGTGGGGAGGAAAGTGCCGAAGAAGGAGTGAGTGAGGTGGTATTCAATCCAAAAAATGTGAACATTGAATATAAACCTACAGGATGCGAAGCAAGTATAATTCCTTACTGGGAAATCTTTTTCTTATTTATCACATATTTTGCTTTTTGTTTTTTTTGGCGGCACATAACATGGCGAACACACTCTTACTTCGACGAAGATTTTGGGTAGAATTTGGTCTAAGGATGTTAGATGTCACACTTGTAAAGTTTGTAGTGTCAAATAGCGAAAAGAAACTTCAAAAAATCAAATGCTACTGCGAATAAACGTGGAGGTACTAAACATAATTGACGCCGTAGAAAAGTATACACAGAGCATGTAAATAAAGGCTCTCTTTTATTGTGGGAAAGTACCCAGAGCTACAGCCTAGACGCATTTTTTTGGTGGGTCGGAAAGAAACAAAAGATTACACTAGTTTCCCAAGGCCGAACATGGCCTCCAGCATCCGAATTCAGGCCTGACAGATTTTCCACAGGACGGGAGATAAACAAAATGTATTCCCAAGGATTGGTTGCAGCTACATCCTTTGCTTGTTCGTCTACATGTGGAGAGTTGCAGCTAACCTACAGTGTGCTACACCAACAATGAAGATTTGTCAAAACGGAAGCCATTGTACACGTCAAACGTAGGTAACAATCGTAACATTGTACCCTACAACAGCATCACCGGTTTTAGGATCGAAGGAATAGGTTTGGGCGATTGCGTATCCACGGCCCATCCTGAAAAGACCGGTTCCACTGATAATGGGCAGTTCCCGGACATGTTGCAGAGCCGGGTTTACGCCCAGAACGCTGAAAGAGCTGCCACTGTATATGCCATCAGTGAACCCATAGTTTACTGCCATGATCAAGCCCACGTCCGTTTGCCCGGCAGACCCGTACAGTCCACGGGCCCGGCCGACAAGCTTCGAGCTCATGTCCGGACCCTCGGTCAATGGGTCGTCAACCATCATCAAGGCACCAAAAAGAGTGGGTGATTTGTCGGTGTCAGAAGCTTGAGCCACCCTTACAGCACTCGGGGACTTCCCGCTGAGGGTGTCATGGAAGTAGAACTTGAGGTTGGTGACTACCTCTTCTCCGCTATCATCTCTTGTGGCCCAACTAGAAGACCCCTCTTCTGGGCTTTGAGCGCACAGCATCGTTGTCTCCAGGAAGATTAGCATTGCAACCAGACCTAGTCTTGCCATCTCTCTCTCTCTGAAAACACACACAGGGCTGGCAGAGGCACATAAAAGCTGAGAATTACGCTTAGAAGCAAAGAGGATAAAGTAGGTATTTTTTTTTTTTGGTTGGAAGGATAAAGTAGGTATTAATAGAGGAAGATGCCAAGAGATTCAGGTGGTGTTTGTTATTTGGTCACCTAAACCTTCATTGGTTGAAATGCGAAACCTACTCATTGAAGCTTTATACACCATCCCCAACATGGGACAGTCAAACTTAGAAAGTTAGCAACTATTTCGGGACAGTCAAACAGAAAAGTTAAACCATGATTCTGAGATGAAGGGCCGGCCTAGACCGGCCGGTCATTTGGCCAATGATTGTCGCTCAGGCATCATGGGGACTTAGGAAGGCTCCTGTCAATCTGTCATGCAAGATTTCAATATGTCAAATGAAATGATGGAAAGATGTTACTAAAATCTGGTTCCAAGGTTTAATGACTCTACTATGAAGTTAGCTTCATCCGTAGCTTTTATCAATGAAATCTCTTCCCAAAAAGAGTTCAAACTAGCAAGGTTCCAATATGTCAAATGAAATGATGGAAAAATGTTACTGAAATCTGCTTCCAATATTGTCATGGTACTGAAAAAATTACTTTAGTTTCACACGGACATTCAAAAAGTCGAATCGTTACTCTGTGGCTTAGGTGGGTAGGTTTTGTCAGTCTAACGAACGGGTTTCAAGTTCATCAACTCTGGACCCGAGAAGCTATTATAGTATTTCTGGCGGACAAGCATGAAGGTTGGTTGTGCAAAGCAACAAATCCTTGTTAGAAAATGGCAACTCTGTGGCCCATACGCATATCATAGACTTCACCTACTAACCTATGGCAAATCCACCTATTGTCCTTTATCTAGAACCACGTTACGTTATGTAAGCTTTCTCGTAAATGGAAACGTGATTTGCGAACATACACAACAGAGTTTTCCAATTAAAAAGACACTTGGGAAAGTAAGATGATTCTCTAGCAGCCGCCTCAACTCAGAGTTGCACAAATGTATTCTCATATCATTGCCCCCAACATCATTGTGGCTAGTTACGACAACAGTACGAGTACATAACTCTGGGACGTTCCTGAAGATTAGATTGAAGGTTCAAGGTTGAAATGTAGGCGGCATCCTAATCTTAGTCGCCTGCTCGAAACCATATGCAATTTCAATCAGTTTAGGCTCTGAGCCCTTCAATCCACCAAAACATATGCCAACAGGCACCCCCTTGCCATCATATGCCGCAGGGACACTGATTCCAGGAAATCCACCGATTGCAAGAAGAGCCGAGGCATCAGCACCAGGAGTCACCAATGCATCTAGCTTATTCTCCCACATCAGCCTCTCAAATCCATCTCGGTTCAACTGCGCTAAATTTAACAGCGCTTTCTTTTCCTGGTCACCAATCCCATTCGTAACTTCAGCAGCCAAAAAGATGTTTTGTCCAAATTCCTTAAGCATTTCCTGCACAACCATTCAACTAATTCGTTCCGTATACAGTGAATAAAGGTAAAGAAAACATGTGCATGTACACGTACCAAATCAGAGAATTTCTGGTTGAATGCTATTGCATCTGCCAAGGTGCGAACTGGGGAGACCACGAGTTCTTTTAAGTAGGAATTTAGTGATAACTTGAACTCGGCTAACATTGCTGTAGCTTCCCCACTTGAAGTGAAGTTCAATACTACGTCTAGGTTGGCTATTTCCAAATGATCTACCAGTACTGCTCCTCTTTCCCTGGTGGTTTAATCACTTCACATTATTCTTCATATTGATCAAACATGGCAAACATGGAAACCAACAAATAACTACAATATGAGTTATCTAGGGATTGTTTTACCTTAGTGTTTTAAAGTGATGCTCAAAAGCTTGAGGCAGGGCTGATCCATTGGGAAACTTGAAAAAGGGATTTCTCACTATTCCCAATCTCTTCCCCATGAGCCCATCAATTTTCAGAAATTGGGTGTAGCCACCATGGGGAATGTATTTTGACGCTTCTCTTGTTGCTTCCGCGTCGTTGTGATCGAAGCCTACAATTGCATCAAGAACATAAACAGCATCTGATACAGTCCTGCAGATCGGCCTGTGCAACCAAGCATGGAAAGAATCTTTTGTTTAGCCATTTAGGTAAGAACCGTAATTTTACGTGGTCAACTTAGACGACAACAAAATTTATGCATTCAGCAGGAAAAACTTAAAGTTAGAAAAGAACGTACGTATTTTGAAAAGCATAATGAATGATACAGAAGTATCCTTAGTTTCTGATTTTTAAGGATACAAGTTATGGTTTCTAGAACCAAGTTTGCCATAAAGAAGTTCGTTTGGATACTCTATAGTCAGTTGTTTTCATGTCACGACTGTCCAGGTTCAGTTTTCTTTGTCATCGTTGTTGTATTGTTCTCATTTCCTAGATTTTGCTTTCGCCTCTGTATATTCGACGAGACTTGCAAAAACTTCTAAAAAACATCAAAGCTTTTGACCGAGGTAAAATTTATGTACAAAAACGATTTCTACCTACGTAAAATGAAAATTGTAACACAACCGCAGTCGCTGAATAAAATATAAACCTAAAAGAAAGGGTATCCAAACAAATAATAAAGCATTAAACTAGACCTACCCTACAGTGTCCTGTCTTGGAGAAATTGGGATAACCCCAGCTCGGCTTGTTAGACCAACGGTTGGCTTGATGCCAACCACTGCGTTAGAGCTGGATGGACATAAGATGGAGCCATCGGTCTCAGTCCCTAGCGACACTGACACCATATTTGCTGCTACTGATATTGCTGATCCGCTACTTGAGCCACAAGGATCTGCTGATAGAACATAAGGATTCTGCATATGATGCACACAGAAGTTAATCTCGTAAACGATATTTAAATCAAATACATTTTGTTTGGGTAATTTGCAAGACTGATTCTAAAAATATTGCAAAAAAGGATTGTTTCTGTTACAATCAATAATCAACATAGTAAAGACCACATCAGGTCTTAATTGGATTAATAGTTTAACTAACTTATGTCAGCACCAGGCGGCTATAGTTTGTCAATGCCAATGCTGCTTGATGGCTTTAAGGAACTGGGAATCTTTGAGTTTGATAATGGAAGTAGTGTTGAAGGGGACATCAATTCATGTCATCACAACAAATATAAACTTCATATTATACAAACAGGATCATTACTTGTTCGTTCTTCTTTCTAAAGCTCGATTTTCATGAAGTACCAAGTACTAAGGCAAATATCATACTTTTATAGCTCATGCCAACCATTTACAAGTAGTTGTTATTGTATTTTCAGTTGCAGTGTCACGGGCTGACCTCGCCAGTATGTTCTCAATGCAGCAAGTCAGAATTAGCCGTCTGGTGCTACACATGATATGGTGAGCACTGAGCAACCTATACATAAGCTGAAACTACTAAATTTTAGTAGAGGTCGTAGCGGTAAGCTCGTAACCCTTTGGCTGCAACCCCCTGTTTAGCGCTCAATAGTAGCCTGTAAACATGATAACCCCCATCTTCCAAACTTCCGCGCGCGTGCTAGATATCTCACAAAAAATATCATGAGTTGCAGCCTAAATTTTTCGCGAATGACAATGTCCCTGAAACAAGTTGAGCCAAGAAAATCTTCTGGATAACTTTTAACGACATCTAAAAGAAGGTCGGAGAGACGTGCCTCAAAATGCCATTTTGATATGCTTATGAAATAGTGCACTATCAAAGATGTTTGGCAACCACTTTTTACTTTTTGAGCCAAATTTGCAAGAGACTACCTCACCTCAGGACAGTAACATGTCCTAATCTCAGCTTAAAAATCTGTCGCCAATATACCTACGAGCGTGTTGAAATCACTTTTACCGACACGTAAAACTGGTTGGCAGAAGTGCAATAAAAGTTCCAATAAAAAAGTTTATGGAGTATTATTAGAGAAACCTTCTAAGATAATAAGAAAATCGCTTAAAAGTGAAGAATATTTAATTCATTTCATTTCATTCTGCTTCAACGGCTTATCTGACTTGGAGGGCAGGGAACTGCTGCAGCAAACTAGAAATAACAATGTAGGGGTGAGGCAAAAACAGGCCTATTTTGCCGCTAAAAGTTGCAATTTGGATCTCTAGTGACAATAGAAACGTGCATTTCGCAATAAAATAATGATTGCAATTACTACAAGTTGGACAGACCTTTCCTTGTCCTCCCCTGGCACTCCAACCATTAGGTGCAACAAGTGACCGAAAATTAGCCCACTCGCTCAAGCTTGCCTTCCCCAGTATGATCGCCCCTGCCTTCCTCAGCTTCGCCACCACGCCGGCATCGCGAGGCACCACCGAGCCCAGCAGCGCGAACGATCCGGCCGTCGTGTTAAGCTTATCCTTGGTTGCAATAAGATCCTTGAGAAGAACAGGAATACCATGCAATCCAGACAGTGAACCAGGTGCCCTGGCCTTCCTCTCTCTGTCAGCCTTGTCTGCCTGATATAGCGCGTCGGGGTTCACTTCTATGACACCTCTCAGGACTGGGTTAAGTCTCCGAATCTCTCCAAGGTAGAACTCAACGAGTTGCCTCGAGGTGAGCCGGTTCTGCTGGAAAGCATAATGGAGGTCTTGCAAGGTGGCCTCCTTGATGGAGTTGGACACAGAGATTGATGATAAGGCTAGAAGAACCAGAAAAAGTGAGGAATGGATGCTCATTTGGCTTCACTAAAAGTTGTGCTGCTGCAACAAAACTAAACTGGCTGGGGACTTGTTTCACACCGAACTTCCACAATGGAGACAACTGCATATATACACATACTGGAAGTTTATTTTAATACATGTTAAGATAAAAGAAATCCTTTGGAATGGTTCGTCGCTATAACTCTCTTAACACTGCTAGAGAAGCAAAAGAGAAATCGAATAAATTTTTCTTTTCTGTTTTTGTATTTTCATTTCTACGGAGTATTATATTTGTATCTAGTAGAGGAATACGGTCGTGTACTTTTATCATTTTTACAACTTTTTTTAGCTACTTTTCTCTGGCAACCGGCTAGAGGCGGCAAAAAAAAGAAGGTAAAAACACTTTATAGATGTTTTCCATTTTCGTAATGTTTAGCTAAGATTTTTTCAAAACAAAAATAAAAAATGGTAACGTACACGACAAAAGGAATATCTTTTGGCATCATGCAAAAACTGCAATCGACAATAATAACCAAAAGGAGCCTTTAGTCTTTACCTCCCTTTTTTTTTTTTTTTTTTGTACGCTTATCACTCATTAGCGAGACTCCAAAATGCTTGTATTTGGATAAGTATATTAATCGTAATTTTGTCATTTTATTACAAAATTAGTCTGAACTATGTCGTTTTTTAAAGTCTGCCGAATCAACTTCAGTTAACGAATTTGTTACATCTGCGCAGTGGATCCTACTAAAGAGGGAGGCCAGCCGTTTTGGGTCTGCATTGGGTAAGGCTTGTAGCTAATGGACACTCCGAATTCTATTTTTATGTGGGTACATTCTGTAACTTTCTAAAATCTGTATTCTACAAGTCGTAATCGGTATACTTGAAACCAGGTCAAACCTAACCCGAGAGACGTGACAACTGGTGGACTAGTACTATGTGAAAATTGCTGCTTCCACACCTCTGCCGTCCAAATCCAGTTGTTTCACGTTGGATCTTATGCAAAATATCTTCAATACAATGATGTAGCGCTCCATCTCCTCCAATGATGCTGGGAAGTTGATGTGTCGCATGTTTTTGCCCGGCATAATTATCAAGAATATAACAAGTCTACTGCTATAGATCCATTTCGACACAAAATAAAATACACGAATGATATAAACCAGGTCTTGAAATCAAGAGCTATGTATTCACATGCTGTAGCAAAAGAAGTTGTACGTGCGTTGATTGTTGTAACTGTATTACCGAGCCCTTGTTGGGAATGTAATTAGTCTTAAAATGAACCTGTCACCAGAAAACCTCAAAGGATCGATACCTTGTCCATTGCCAGTGGCACGGTGACCATTTCTAGTGACACGGTTGAAGGAGGCACCCTAGCCATGGTAGCTTGTTCAAAAGCATAAGCGATTTCTATCAGCTTTGGCTCAGACCATTTCAACCCGCCAAAACATATCCCAAATGGCCTTCCATCAGTGTCGTACCCGGCTGGAACAGTGATTCCCGGGAACCCCCCAATTGCCAGAATAGCGGTTGCACGCGAACCTGGTGTCACCATTGCATCTAACTCGTTCTCCTTCATTAGTCTCTCAAACCCAAGTTGAGAAAGCTTTTCCAGCGTCTCTAATGCCTCGATCTCTTTCTTGCCAAAGCCATCTGTTGCTTCTGATGCAATAAAAGTTTCCTGGTCATGCTCTCTAAGCTTTTCCTGCAAAGAACAAAAACTAATCTTGTTGTTTTCATACTAAACATGAAATGCTCAAACCCCAAGTCATTAGTTATTAGTTATTACATGTTTTGACAAGCCATTGGTTGGCTTTTCTAGAGTGCACGGCTGCACGCCTTAATGGGGCCTAGACTCTCAGATTGACCCTTGAAAATGGGACCGTCTGACGTAGGCTCGTAGCCATCCTTCTACAGCCCAGATTACATGCCTGGTCCTGGGCCAGTGAGGCAAAGAAGGGGCCGGGAGGTGATCCCAACAGCAGGTTTCAACTTCAACAGAGAGTTATAGGTTTAAATAAAATCTCAGAGAACTACTACGAGGCCGTTTATGTGTCATCCAATCCTTATAAGTCGGGGTCGGCTGTATATATCAAATCTCACCAGACCTTGCAACGGTGGGCAACCTCATGAATCCAGCCGCCTTTTTCGTTGGTTAATTATGAGCTTTTCTGGAATAATAATTTTCCAGGATATGCCAAATGATGTGTTATGATTGAGTCCCCACATATTTGGCTATTCAGCATTGCACCAGAAAATTAAATTAATGCTGAGATGAGTTCTCAATCTTGATAACACACCTGCAAAATAGCTACTCCCAACAATACAAAAGCAAAAAAAAAGCCATGAAACCAATTAGAAGAACTACATACATACCATTTCATAATTTTGCCGGTTGAAGGCTATAATGTCAGCAAGTGACCTCACTGGAGAAGTAATCAGGTCTTTCATGTAAGCATTTATGGAGGCCTTAAATTCAGCCAACATTATCTCTAATTCACCACTTTGGTTGGGGTCCAGAATTGTGTCAACATGCGTGATTTTCAGATCATCCACTACATTTGCTCCTCTTTGTCTGAAGTATGGAAGGAGGGAAATCCAAAACATTAGTGATTTACTACTAATTCCCATACTTCTGCAACAAGACTAAAACATGAAAATAAAGACACAGAAACCTGCACAGGCACAGCCTGGTTCCAGCAAAATTTTTCTCACTGTTTAAAAGTACATGCTGCCTCCTTACACTATCTATCCCCTTATTCTAGTAATTTCTCCCTTTTCTCTAACAGAACGATCAAATGGTAGTGTCAGTTACCTTAAAGTATTGATATGATGCTCGAAAGCTGCAACTTCGGGAGATCCATTTAGCTTATCCAGAAATGGACTTCTGACAATGCCCAACCTCTTTCCATTAAGACCACCTTCATGAAGAAATTGTTTGTAACCACCTTCAGGAATATACCTAGCTGCTTCACTTGTTGCTCCATCTCTTGGATCAATCCCTGCAATCACATCAAGCACATAAACTGCATCGGCTACTGTCCTGCATATGGGCCTGAAATTAAACTGCATCGGCTACTGTCCTGCATATGGGCCTGAAATTAAGGTAAGGATTTATCAACTCAAAATAACTCATTGGGAAAGTACACTTATCCTGCTGTTGTTTAGTTCTATTTTAGTCACTATATGCATATGAATGTTCTAATTAGTGAAGAACGTGTATCCATGTGCTTACCCAATGGTGTCCCAGCGGGGTGTCATCGGAATGACTCCAGCTCGAGTTGTGAGCCCGACAGTCGGTTTGAGCCCTACGACTGAGTTGTGATCTGCTGGGCAGATGATGGAACTGTGTGTCTCGGTCCCTAGTGAAACTGCCACCATGTTTGCAGCTACTGATATTGCTGATCCACTGCTTGATCCACATGGAGATCCTGTGTGGACATATGGATTCTACATATTCCCAATAGAGAAAGTAGGGCATCTTCTTCATTAGGAAGGTCAGTACTGCTAAAACTCTGAACTAAGATGTAATAGTTGGAAAATAAATGCCACAAACCACTAGCAAACCTAGAACTATACTCGGGAGAAAAATTATTATGAAATATGATTATTAATTGCAACCAAAGGAAAAAGCCATCGCTGATGGGTTGTGCGTGCTCTATGCAGTATGTCGAAGCCATTCCAAGCATGGAATATATAAGACGGCTAGATTCTCATAACACTTTGCTTTGCTACCTCATCAAGTGATGCAGACGTAGACGCTGGTCATGGTTAATAAAGGGACTGGTGTCGCTCCTTTTTTGTTACGAACTTCACTTGCAAAAACGCTAATGCCCCTTAAAAAGTTGTTATAGGTGCTAAGCAAATGATAGCTTAATGGTTGATTTTGAGGTCGAATTGGTCATAATAGTGGTCGAGGGACCTTGCACAATATTGGTGATAGTGCAAATTGAAAAGCCTTATTAATTTTGAAACAAAAACTTTGGTTTATTCTCCAATGAGTTCCTTCAAAACAAGTTCCAGTCAAACCATGTCTGGTCTATCACAAGCAATGATCTCCAAAACCTCTCTCTCTCACACACAAGCGTGCACGCGCTACACACAATATCTTAAAATTGTCATGGTTAACCTCCTGTCATACACAAATTGGCTTAAAACCAATTCAACTTCTAGTGAAATAAGTAAACTCGACAAAGTCAGAGGTACAAATTGGCTTAAAACCAATTCAACTTCTAGTGAAATTAGTAAACTCAACAAAGTCAGAGGCACAAATTGGCTTAAAACCAATTCAACTTCTAGTGAAATAAGTAAACTCGACAAAGTCAGAGGCACTGTACACTGATTACACTGCACACCCTAAACAATGAGAGGTCAGTAGCTAAGCTTGCTTGTTCCGAGAAACACACATTGTCATTGGCAATTAAAACAGGTCTAGAAACTATAGTTACCTCGTTGCCATAACTAGAAATTTTATGGATCATACTTTAAAACAATGTCTCTCAAGAAAAAGTTCTTGACAACCAAAACAAACCTAAGGGAGGTTGATATGATTCACCCATATATGTAGTCTTGATCTTGATAATTGCAAAGATAGATCACTTGCAGGCAATTGCAAGATAGAATGTACATCCACACACGTAAAGCAGTGGCGAAAGGCATGTTAGCCTATACTTCACCATAAAGAGATATTTGTTCTTTATGTAAAATTGAGCATAAGAGGCAAATTTCATTTTAGCCATGAAACTTCAAGTTCAAGCCAATACATCGATTCAAGAGGACTTATAAATGAAGTTAAAGAAGTCAAAATCCACAGAGAATATAGGAAGAAAAACTTGGCTAAATCAATCCAAAAACATGATCAGGACAAGTAGTAATAAATAACTACCTGCTACTGGTTGATACGGATACAGTCTAGCTAAACTAACGAGGGTACACGAAAGGATACAGATGAAACGCTATGTTCCAATTGCTTTTATCCTTGTTTTCAATTATTAGTATGTAACTTAGATTAACGAACAACAGAGTACCAGTTATCATATCCATATATTTTGCAGTTGCAGCAACGACAGTGAAAACCAACTTAACAATTTAGTAAGAAGAACCACCAATATTAGTTCTGTAAGATTGTAACTTCAATTGGATGTTATACTTCATCCATCTCTAAAAGAAGACAGCATTCCTAGGTTTGTTGGTTACTAATTCAATATTGTGCTTGGTTAACTTGTCATATACTCCCTCCGTTCCAGAAATTTTTTCCCGGCAACTCAATTTTGGCAAGTCAAGCAGCAGAAAAAACAACAAGAGAGGTCGATGTTTACATGTACTGAACCTATCATAAATATTCGCAGAAAAGTCAAATAAAAAATCCAATCAAACATATAATAAATAGGGTAATTCTTTGGCAAAGCGATGGGACTGAACTAACCACGGATTGTCCGGCCCTGGCACACCAGCCGTCGGGAATGCCGCTTAAAGAACGAAACTTGTACCACTCACTCATACTGGTTTTACCCAGTATCACCGCCCCCGCCTCTCTCAGCCTCTCCACCACGCCCGCATCACGCGCCACCTCCGACCCCAGCAGCGCGTATGACCCCGCTGTGGTGTTAAGCTTGTCTCTGGTGCCAATCGCGTCCTTGACGAGCACCGGTATACCGTGGAGCTCCCCCAGCCACCTACGCTCCCCATTATTATTCCTCTCCCGATCGGCCTTGTCGGCTAACTCCTGCGCGTCGGGGTTTACCTCTATTACGGCGCGAAGCACCGGATTAAGGGTTTTGATACGGCGTATGTAGAAGTCAACGAGCTGTCTCGAAGTGAGCTTGTTATCGGCGAATGCTGATTGTAAGTCTTTGATGGTCGCTTCTTCAATCGGAAAAGCTCGACTCTTCGGGCTAACGACGATGATGACGGTCAACTGGAGTAGGAATGATACAAACAGCAGTGCAAGTGGCCGGTAGATGGTCAACATCGTATTTGGACAATCCCACAGCCCACTCGCTGTCTTCCTCGTATCTGAGAAATTAGCAATGCCCGATGTAACGGGCCATGCCCAAGAAACTCAAAATTTAAAAATAAAAAAAGGCAACAGCAAAAGGTTCAAATTTTCTTACGAAGGTTCAAAACAAAGTACTCAAACCCAAATGTCTTTCGACGAAAAAAATATATTAAGCAGTTTGAAATCAATGCACTGGAATCTTGCTTTTGACTTGGTTTGCAATCTTTCTGAAGGATGTTTCTTACGTTTGTTCTTTCGTTGAATATTGAGGTTTGTCGTGATTTTAGTGTTGTTCTATTCTTTATGACTATAAAATATATGGATGGTTAGATATTTTTAAAAATAAAATTTATGTTTGTCGTTTGTGAGATAAACCTTTCTTAATATAGTTACACTAAATGATCGAAATTAATGGTTCAAAATTATGTAATATCAGAATAAGTGTTCGCATATGGCAGATTGGCGTGGATGCTATCTGGGTGGTAGTGATGGTGTTGGTCTGGGTATGTCACTGCCGCAGCAAGCTTGGGCGAGCTCCTTGCTACTTGGCCTTCATGGGAAACAGCTGCTGGATAGTAAAAGCTTGGGCGCGCTCCTTCTCCATCGTAAGGAGGATTGCTTAAATGCTTCCGCGTTGAAGGATGGCTCTCGAATGATTCTGGGATAAAAGATCGTCTGAAAATTTGAAGTAATAAGCCAAAGGCAATACAACCAAGATTATGGAAAATAAGGCCTTCTTTATGTTAGCGTTACAATTCTGGAATGAGCAGTCACGCCACAAATTTTACGGTTTAAAAAAGGGAGGCCTTCTGATCATGGTGGACTGTTCAAAGGCGTAAGCAATTTCAATCAGCTTCGGTTCCGCGCCCTTCAACCCCATCCCAAATGGCATTCCGGTGCTGTCATACCCAGCCGGAACAGAAATTGCCGGGTACCCTCCAATTGCCAGAACTGTTGAGACACTCCAGCCTGGTGTCACCAATGCATCCAGCTTGTTCTCCTTCATCGGTTTTTCAAACCCGTCTCGCGACAACTTTTCCATCATCTTCACTGCCTCCTCCTCTTGCTCCCCAATGCCATTTGTTGATTCCGCAGCTTCAAATATGTCCTGACCAAATTCTTCAGTTCTCTCCTGTAATGACCAAATTAAATCAGCTTTTGTGACATCCCAATCAGTGCGATTAATAAGGCCCGGGGCTAATGTGGAGCACCAAGTTTCCTTCATTGAAATTTCCTGAATCTTGAACGTTAGCGTTCAGATTTTCATTTCCATTCAAGCTGTTAACGGCTTGATTATTTCTTATTTCTTCTGTACCATTACCATTGTTGTTGGTGTTTGAATTCTCGATACCATTAGTGGTACCATTTCGCCTCACAACATTGCTCTGTGTGCTGGGCATAGTTTTCTTTTTTAGCTACATGTGTTCCACCGGGCGTGCCAATGTTTGCGCTGCTGGGCAAACTCACTATCGATCGTACGCAGATGACACAATCGATGAACAGCGTGGGATCTTTTTTGCCTCTCGAGCCTGAGGACTTCACTAAAAAGGAAAACTCACTAGTAACAGAAGGCTAACTAAGTCGATAAACGATGCACCCACTTGAACTACAAATACAATTGTGATCGTGATTCGAACACAATTCTTACAACGAACTATGCTTCCTATCGAAACTACACAAATCATCTAAAGATTTCTTTACAAGGGAAATATGCAGGCAACCTAAGTTATTTTCTTAATCTAAATGTAGTTGGATGGATTCAAGACCTCTTTTTCTGTTACCTTTCATCTGTTTTATACTTGATAATGTCTGTAACTGCCTTCTCTTGGTAACTGTCATCTTTCATCTCGATCTCCGTGACTTCTGAAAACTCCTTAATCAAGTTCATTCGGTTTACTTTAAAATTCCAACTTCCATGGTGCACTGTCGATCGTGGCATTGACTGGCAGTTTCTTCTTTCTTACTCCACTAGCCGACTTCCATGGTGCACCATCGATCGTGGCATTGACTGGCGGTTTCCTCTTTTTTGCTCCTACTAGCCGACTTCCATGATGCACTATCGATTGTGGTATTGATTGGCGGTTTCCTTTTTTCTTGTACGGCTTGTTTAACTCCTTGTAATTCGGTAACATTGTAACCGTGTTCCTTTCCACTTCCTTTATTTATGCATTCTTCTGTGGCTATTACTATGCCACGTGTCTGCATATTGCCGGTCAAAATATTTGGTGCCAACAAACCCAAAATGACTTTCGATGAAAAAAATATACTAAGCAGTTTGAATTCAATGCACTGGAATCTTGCTTTTGACTTGGTTTTCAATCTTTCTGAAGGATGTTTCCTACGTTTGTTCTTTTGTTGAATATTGAGTTTTGCCGTGATTTTGGTGTTGTTCTATTCTTTATGGCTATAAAATATATGGATGGTTAGATATTTTTTAAAATAAAATTTATGTTTGTCGTTTGTGACATAAACCTTTCTTATTACAGTTACGCTAAATGATCGAAATTAATGGTTCAAAATTATGTAATATCAGAATTTGTTTGCATATGGCAGATTGGCGTGGATGCTATCTGGGTGGTAGTGGTGGTGTTGGTCTGGGTATGTCACTGCTGCAGCAAGCTTGGGCGAGCTCCTTGCTACTTGGCCTTCATGGGAAACAGCTGCTGGATAGTAAAAGCTTGGGCGCGCTCCTTCTCCATCGTAAGGAGGATTGCTTAAATGCTCTGCGTTGAAGGATGGCTCTCGAATGATTCTGGGATAAAAGATCGTCTGAAAATTTGAAGTAATATGCCAAAGGCAATACAACCAAGATTATGGAAAATAAGGCCTTCTTTATTTACGTTAGCGTTACAATTCTGGAATTAGCTGTCAGGCCGTAAATTTCACGGGTTTGAACAGAGGAGGCCTTCTGATCATGGTGGACTGTTCAAAGGCATAAGCAATTTCAATCAGCTTTGGTTCCGCGCCCTTCAGCCCCCCGAAACATATCCCATATGGCATTCCGGTGCTGTCATACCCAGCCGGAACAGAAATCGCAGGGTACCCTCCAATTGCCAGAACTGTTGAGACACTCGACCCTGGTGTCACCAATGCATCCAGCTTGTTCTCCTTCATCAGTTTTTCAAACCCGTCTTGCGACAACTTTTCCATCATCTTAACCGCCTCCTTCTCTTGCTCCCCAATGCCATTTGTTGATTCTGCAGCTTCAAATATGTCCTGACCAAATTCTTCAGTTCTCTCCTGCAATGACCAAATTAAGTCAGCTTTTGCGGCATCCCAATCAGTGCGATGAATAAAGCCCGGGCTAATGTGAAGCACCAAGTTTCTTTATGAATGCACAATTACCAGGACAGGATTATTGAGGTTGAAGGAGATAATGTCAGCTAGTGATCTCACTGGAGAAGTGAGTAGCTCTTTTAGATACGCATTCAACGCGAGCTTGAACTCCGCCAGCGTTGCCACTTCTTCACCACTCTGGAAGGGATCCATAATGACATCAATACTTGCTATCTCCAAATTTTCTAATACAGTAGCACCACCCTGCCTTCAAATACACATTCAAATTAGTAAGAGATTACTAAGAGCTTGTACAGTCCAAATCTGGCAACTCATAGATCGGACATCATCATAGATAAGTGGCTTATGGCATTGACTCCAAACATTAGGCCTAACATTAATTATGACATGGCGGGAGTACCACTCGTGATTAAACTTGTACCTCAATGTTTTGAGATGATCCTTGAAAATTGGAGCGTCTGCGGATCTATTTAGGAGGGCCAAAAAGGGATTCATCACAACACCCAGCCTCTTTCCTTTTAGCCCAGCTTTATTGAGAAAATGCTTATAACCAGCCGGAGGGATAAACTTTGATGCCGCTACCGTTGCTTCATGATCCCTCAGGTCAACACCCACAATCGCATCAAGCACGTAAACTGCATCAGTTACTGTCCTGGTTATCGGCCTGTAACAAACAAATTGAGTACTGAGCCCCCATAAGCTCATCGCAATCGGTTTCTAAGAATTGCAATTAAGAACTAAATAACTTACCCAATTGTGTCCTGGCGGGGTGTAATGGGGATAGCTCCGGCTCGGCTTGTAAGTCCGACGGTAGGCTTGAGCCCCACAACAGAGTTGTAGTCGGCTGGGCAGATGATGGAGCCGTCGGTCTCGGTTCCAAGTGATACTGCTACCATGTTCGCCGCCACCGATATTGCACTTCCACTGCTTGATTGACATGGATCTCCCCCTTGAACGTAAGGATTCTGCATGCTTTTATGTCATTAGTAGTCATCCACTACTCAGAATCAGCACTATCACTTTCAGGTACTAAATACTCGTATAATTTTGCAGAAACTTGTACTAACATGAAAGGAGTACTGGATTTGTTACGCCTAGTAACTTCCCCATTTTTTATATATCATGATAAGCTAAAGTCAAAATCTCAGAGGGAGGAACCAAACCTCGATCGTCTGGTACTCCCTCGATCATACATACCTAAAATCAGTTTGAAAGGTGAAAGTGTATACACTTGAGCAGAGTCCAAAGTTCACAAACTGACCAAATTATGAATTAGGCTTCAATTGTGAGAGCCCGGTTTTCAATCCACTGGATTCTACTTTTAGAATTGTGGCTTTGTTGGGATAATTTGGAAATCTTCCTGTTACCGATGATATAAAAGAGGCTTAAATTCAGCTTAACTAGAATTCAATTACGACGACCGTCGTTCTCTAAACATATCTTACGTCGAACAATTCTTGGAAAGGGTGCAAAAAAAACCGTCACGAAAGAATCATACTAACCACACCCTGACCGCCGCGAGGAGACCAGCCGTTGGGAGCTGTTAACGAACGAAACTGATACCACTCGCTAAGACTGGCCTTACCCATGATGATGGCTCCACCTCTCCTCAGCCTCTCTACCACCCCCGCATCACGAGCCACCACCGATCCCAGCAGCGCGTACGATCCACAGGTGGTGTTGAGCTTGTCCCTAGTTGCAATGCTGTCCTTGATCAGCACGGGAATCCCATGCATATCACCCAACCCACATCCTTTCTTCACTTTCCTCTCTCTATCTGCCTGGTCCGCTTCATCCTGCGCGTCCGGGCTCACCTCTATCACGCTGCGAAGCGCCGGATTGAGGGTATCTATCTGGCGGATGTAGAAGTCAACGAGCTGTCTTGACGTGAGTTTCTTTTCCCTGAAAGCACGCTGGATGTCCTTGATGGTGGCTTCTTCAATCGCGAACTTATGGCCGCTGATGAAAGCGTTGTGAAAGAATCCTAGCAAGAATAGCAGAGTTACCAACTGCGACTTAAAGAGAGAGGGTGATGAGGCGTTCATCGCCATAGCTAGATTTAAGCTTGTCTACTTGTTGGACTATATAAAGGTGAGAGTCTGAGAAGGGCTAAACTTTAGAATGGAAAGTGTCCACTGGAGAGGGATGCCTCCGGAGCAGAGCAATGTAGTTGAGATTTGCGAGACGGCGGGGATTGTGAACTTAAAAGGCTCTGCAGACTCTGTGAGTCGTCGAGAAATAGTATATTGATGGTTTACTTGGAAAGAGCGCAGTTGACGCAAAAGGGAATCCTATAGGTTGACGGATGACTATTCTTTTTTTCAATTTTTTTGAGTAAAATTGTTTTAGATTCATTTAATAAATTTTAGTTGCTTGATCAACGAATCTAGAAGGTGTTCCTGTTTTTACCTCTCTATTGAAAGGAAACCCACATGTAATTTTTCTTCAAAAATTATATTCCCTGACCGAAGATGTGTCATCTAGGCCTGGATTCACTCGGGAAACTTTTTATTTGCAACCCGACAATTAGGAAAGTGTACAAATTTTATACAGTGACCATTGGTTATCGTTATATATTGCTAGTAATATTTTTACAAGTATTTGATAATTCTTAGCATCACTAAATAAAGGGCACTAAATATATTTTACGACCAGTCTTTGTTGCTAT
Source organism: Escallonia rubra (assembly GCA_033065855.1). NCBI lineage: Eukaryota > Viridiplantae > Streptophyta > Magnoliopsida > Escalloniales > Escalloniaceae > Escallonia > Escallonia rubra. The sequence goes on along the minus strand of JAVXUO010003061.1, from coordinate 88,582 downwards.
ATGGGGATTGCAGGCTTAGGTTGCAGTGAAAATGATTATGTTCTCGTATTCCATTCTGATATATCAGAAAGGATATAAGAGATGTGCAAAGACATATGCGGATGAATCTTTTGTTCAAGTAAAAGCCTAAGCGCTAAACATCCTTAAAACTTAATTTATGTTTCCAACTTCAGCCAAGAAATTTAGCGTATACACTTTATGAATATACATCTAAATCCTTTTGTTATGAATCTAATACTAATTAAGATGAGAGTACACGTGAGATACGAATTTGATTCATCAAAGAGACGAAGAAGAAATATGCAGTAAAAGTTACAATTCAGCTCGCATGATCGAAACTCATGCAAATAGCTAGGCTTAGACAAACCTTTACCCATGCCCATAATTTTGAAGGCCAAATAGGATGATCATCTTATGCGTGGAACGTCTTCTTCTAAAGCCTATACGTACAATTCAATGGTACTTGTTACCTACATGTTTATGGCCGCACAAACTTCAATTGATTAGGCCGGATTCTTATTAATGGTACTCTCTCACATGATAATTCATAACTCTGTTAATTGTGATTTATGACACACACACACAAGATATTGCAAGCCCACATGACTGGAAATTTCATTTATAAAGGTAGGTGTAGCACCTCATAATTGCATATTAAGAGAGCTGTAATAAGCTTAACGAAAATCTTACTTCATGTTTGATATTAAAAAAAGAATTCGAATTTCTTCTTTTAATCCTAATTGCACGCATGCCGCGGATATTAAGCGCTATCTCCCTTTGATTTTTCTTTGTGGTACACCATCAGGAAAGATGTTCTATGATGATCCTAACTGTGTTGGGGAAAATCTGAAGAACAAGATTGACCATAACAATGTGAACTCCACATAGCAATGCACTGAGGGAGAAGTATCTATAAATGACTAGAACTGTCAAGCATGGTTTTGTGACGCCATCTCCACTTAGCTCCATATCCCAGAAGTTTGAACATGCATGGTTCCTCTTCAACTTTGTGTGTGGTGGTAGCCGGTGCCACCTGACGACAGAGAACCTAGAAAATCTTGTCAGAGATATGTTACGTTCCTAGGGACAAAACCAAAAGACCGTTGCAATAAGCATTCAATATTTATGAAGAGCTCATACAAGATCAGTAAAACTGACCATGATGGGCATATGATATACAGAACAAATCGACTCATCACCAATTATCAAACGGAACATAGCACAGCATAACTATGGAAGATACTCAAATGTAACCAATAGATAGAAATATAGATTGAGCTACGGCAAAGGGTGGATCACTTGCAAGCGGTGAATCTGCAGGGTGTGTTGCTATTGCCAGAATTAGCCCTCATAAAGCGCAGAGCAGTATGGAGGACCTGCCGAGTAGACCCCATCAATGCCAGATTCATATGTTGGACCACATGGAGAGGATGATATGGGAACTGAAGACTATTGTAGGAGTTCAGAAGTGCAGTTGTTCCTTCCCTGAGGAGAGTCCTGTATGGATCCCCTCTCCCTCGCATGCTTTGCCATAGTGTCATGTCTGTTCCGTATCTCCTGGCAGCTACTAGTCCGAAAGCAACCGCTACTTTCGTGTCCGGGCTCACCACCTTCCAATAGCATCTGTGCTCCGGCATTGTCCACTTCCTACAAAACAAGAGGAAGCAAAAAGAGCTAATGCTGTGTACCTACGAAATCTGACCCAACATTATACACACTTTTTGCCGCGCTTCTATCTAGAAGCATAATTGAAGAAGATTTTATTTGATTTTGAAAACCAACTTACTGGAATGGGCAAGCTGAAGCTTCCAAGAATGGCACTGGTGGCATTGGAGGAATCGGAGGCAAATAAGGCATTGGAGGTAACCGAGGCATTGGCGGAAGCCTAAATGGGGGTGGTCTTGAACGGGTCACCGGTGCAGGTACATGCACAGGCACAGGTGAAGCTGACCTTGGGCAAAAGGACATGGGTTGTGGAGGCTGAGAAAGCAAAGGGTCTACTGTGTACATTCCCATGTCGAACATCCTGAACATAAGCCTTAGATGCTGGGGTGGACCCGCAGCGGCTCCACAGCCCATTGATCCTTGGCCACTGCTTGAAACCTGGGCATAACAGCTACTTAGGTCTGGGGTGCCATCAAACCTCATAGCGTAATTTCCTATCCAATTTGTAGTTTCTTCTCCCAGCATTGTCACTTGTCCATTACTCCCCGGGCAGGCCATAGCAACTTTGACTCCTGCAGTAATTTTTGGTGTCAAAGTTGTATGATAGCTGTAAACTCATTTAAACGTTGAGGAAAGTACCGAAAGACCACAAAAAAAAAGGGTACAATAATGGTGTATCCACCTTGTTGAGATTGAGCTCTGGAAAGATGCAGTAGTCTTAAATGTCTTAAAGGCTTTTGTTTCTGGTGAAGCATGAGAGCTACCTATCATTAAACCACAAACCAATGTAGGTTTAGTGCTTCATTGGCTCCATTATTTTCTCCAACAATAAATTCCTAACTTGCATTACCTTTACAGCGATGCCATGCAGTTTTCAGTTTTCACTGCAATGATGTCGTTTAACTGAAACATAAAAGATCATGTTTAGAGGATCTCATCTTGAGCTTTCACAACTTACTTACTTCCTGATGTATCCAGTTGGGCCAGTTATCACCGTCTGATACAGAAACTAGACTCAAATAATTTTTCCTCTGGCTTTGTTTCCTTGCAGTTGTATTGTTTATATGATCAAAGGGCTATGATAATGCATGCTTACCTGCTCACGGCTCACGCAATTGAAGTCAAGAATAATGGAAAAAGTTATTTGCCAAGATGCTCGTACCAACATTGCTTCTGGTTGCTAAACCCCTCTAATGGCACATTCGATAGAATTTGAAGGGGGAATTTCTAGTTGCATATTGATAGACAGCAATAAGTTTTAGCTTTTAATGGTGGGGTTGCAACAGACTTTGTTTTAGAATTATGGATGGCGGCAGAGTAAAATGTCTGGACTCGACATGAAACTAGATACTAGTAGAGAGTACTGATCTTACCGGAGATGGGGTAATCGAAAAGGGATACTTGGCCATCTTTGCATTGATCACAGAATACAGTGCCAGTGACCATGGTATCTCCATGAGTTCCACGAATGGCTGCAGCAGCAACAAGGAGAAAAGCTGTAATCTTAAACTTGTCCGGCCAATCCATGAAGCTTGACGAGAAGCTGTGTGAGAGAGAAAAAGGGAGCTGTTTAGTAATAAAAAGAATGGAGTGGTGTGATATTTATCAATGTGAATGAGCATAGAAAGTCACTAACGCCATAGGGTACACGTAGCTAGTAAATAAGGACAGTGTATTATGGCAGCTTCTCAACCGTATCCATTTATGAGGTCTGCGGAGAATGTTGAAACTAAGGGGAGATTCAAGTCTTAAGAGCAGTGGTACGGCAAATCATTTAAGAATGCTGCTGATTACTGTTTGGATCCAGCTGCTTCCTTACACATCAGAGGAATGCAATTGATCTTGATCATGATCATGCTGTTCTTGTCACACAGCCCTAAGGCAGTGCTACTCTAAATTCGAGAATTTCTTTCTCCCCTACGCCAGAAAGGAACCACCGATAGCAAGCACATCTCTTCTCATTTTCACGTTTCTTAAACTGTCGGAAAATTTTTGAGCTTCCTGATAAGATTCGAACTCATAATTCCACCTTCTGCTTCATGTATCTCGTAATAATATCCTTTACATATGTGGGTGGTGCGTTGTCTAGACGAAGCATGTTCAGAAAGGGCAGTTGCATATAACCTCTCGAGTCACTCTCGGAAAGGAATAATAAGGATTAGAGTTGAATTTTGCAAAACGTGGTGTCTTTTAGTTCTTAAGTGACTCACCCACCAGGCCAAGAAAAGGTCAGGCATCAGTCGAGTTAATTCCGTAGGGCCTAACAGTTATAAATTGAAAGAGCAACGTAAAGCTGTTACTGCATCAATCGGGTGTAGCCCTGAAAGGCATCCGATGCCAATACAGCTGCCATCTCCCATAATTGGCACACTATATATTTTGAAGACCTCAACAAAATTATATTTGTTGCTGTCATGCATGCAATGTGAACTCTAGTCATGCTGAAGAAAAGGCAGCTCACATGGCTGCGACATTTTCATGAACTCAACGGCAATCTGTGCAGTAGCTAATTGAAGCCCTCCAAATTAATGCAGTTCTTAGTCACTACAATCACCATCCCTACCCTATTGACTATTGTCTTAGTGTGTTGTGTCTTCAACATGTCTGAATTCTAGTTCTGGCAACACCGAGCCAATTGAATGTCGCCCATGGTGCTAAAATTGGTGAGAATCACAGTTGCCCGAGTCATGAAATGAAATTAAACTGTACCTTTGATTCTGGCCTTCTTTTCTTTTTCACTGACATCTCGTGTTGGTTGAACAAGGCAGTCAGTTTGGTGGCTGGTGATTATTAGCCGTCATATATGGTAGGCAGCATTAATAATTGAAATATGGAATTGAAGCTTTCAATTAAAAGGTACTCAAACAAAAGTAGCAGCTTACTAAGAAACGTGAAAGTACTGATGATGGGTTACAAAGAGGGGAGAGCCTCGTCCACTAAATAGGAAAAAGGTTGAAGCAGAGGAATTGCATTATGGATTTCAGGGGCGGATCCAGGATGTTGTTACATCGAGGGGGTCAAAAGTTGTATGTAAAAACTTTAGTCGTTAGTGTTATAAAATTAATCTGATATGACCACACTTCGACATCAAATAAATGTCAAGCATTTCTTGTCTTCAATTGAACGAGACGCGTAAAAAGAGTTATATGTCTACGTGTCTTAATACTAACATTACATGTATAAGGTTATATCATTTGCGTGCATTTATACATTCTAGTCTTTGCACAGTAGTTCAAAATAATTTAGCTAAATACTTACATGTGATATCTTAGTTGTAGAAAAATGAAAAATATATATTTGAGATTGAGTATCAAAAAAAGGTATTATTCTACCTTCAAGTTTGTGTATACCAAATAAAAAGAATAATCAGAACTTTCTAGTGAATTGGAACTAAAACAACAAAAAAATAAAAAATTGATAAATGCACTCCAAACTCAAAATGATTTTTAGTGGCACTTTCTAATAACACAATATTAACCTTTAAAAACAAAAATGAAGTGAAAGTGCCCAAATCTCAAAATATATACTAGAAATTTTTAATTTTTTGACTTTGATGTTGTAACCAAATGTGATTCTAGTAACATAAAAAGAATTTAGTGACATTTATTGGAGGGAAGGGGGGAGGAGGGGTGTGTGTGTGTGTTGGGGTGGGGTGGGGGGACCATGGTCCCCCGGTCCCACAATATGACCGCCACTGATGGATTTTATAGTACAGGGTTAAGTAATTATTTTATATATATAAATAGGAGAATTTGATAAAAAAAGAAGTACGAATTTATTTTGCTCAATTACATTAGTAGTTAGGCTACTATTTAAGAAAAAAATCAACAGAAGAACGATATGGTTTGAAGAAGTTAGATAAATACATACAAACGAAGTCATCATTAAACATTAGTCCCTTTTTGTAGCCGAAAATTTTGATAGCATTCTATTGCAAAACTAATATCATGGAGAATTCTAGCATTTTTCAAGTCCAAGTTTCCAAGCCATCCCATCTAAGAGATAGGAAAAGAAGAATTTGCAAATAAAGGATCGTGAGTACAACTTAAACTTACATGACCAAACTGCACCGATAAGCAATTTTTTCAGGGGGCAGAGTGTTGTGAGCATGCTGAAAAACGCTCTTTTAATTTGTTAGGCCACCAAGTTTTGTTATTAGATCATGGACTACAAATGCTAATTCTTCAGATTCTTCAAATTATTTACTGCACGTTCTGGCTGTAAAAGGTGTTAATATCTATTTAACGTAATTTTTAACTACACTTACGACATCATTAAAAAGGTATTTTTAGTCCTTTTACAAAAAATTGACGAAACAACCAATACTTTAAATTCTAAAGTAAAGTTTTTAAGTCAAATAAGCTGATAATAATAAACAAGTGTGTAGTCTTTTATGGATACAATCTGTCGTTTAAGAGAAGGAAAAAAAAAAGTTTAGAGATAATATCAACAAACCCCTTGAGGTCAAGAGTGATTACAATAAAACCTCTCGACTTTTAAAATATTAGAATAATAAATATTTATACCACATACAATCTTGTGTTATAACACCATCTAAATTTAACACACTTTATACTTGTGTCAACATCCGATTTTTTTCAAAATGACAACACTACCCTTAAATATGTATACACATATTTGATTATATACACGTATCTATCTCTTTTCTCTCATCATCTCCCTTTCTCTGCAATTTTTGTTATGCAGCCACACTCCACAGCCGACCACCATGGCAACACACAACAGTGCCAACCACCCTTGGCATCGCCAATCGCACGACCACCATATTCTGCACTACTAACCACCATGGCATCACCAGCCCGTCCACACGACCACCTTTACGGGTCTACAAGTTTTAGTTATTTATGAGTTCTCAAATTCTGGTTTGAATAAACTTTTGTCATCTCAAACTCCAAAGTGATTAGATCACTAATATATTAGCCGGTCGACATTCCCTCGCCCACCGTAGACACCCTAACTTGGTAAGTTTATTTTATAATTCATTTTGGGCTTTATTTTTTTTATTAGGCTTTATTGTTATTATTGATTTAGGCCTAAAAATAAATAATAAGCCCATCTTAATTAAGTTCAGTCGAATGAATAGTAGAATGAGTTCAGTCTAATTCAGTTAGTAGTGTTATCCAGTTAGTAATCCAAACTTTGGATATTTAAGACATATAATATATCTTGTTTAATTCACCAAGAAAAAAAAGAAGACAGAATTCGTCTAAGGGGATTAAACCTAGGATAGTGCAAATCGATCACCAAACAGGCCCTTACTTATCCTACTCACCTCTGGCTAGCCCCCGGTTCGATGCAATCTGCCACAGCCGCCGAGCTCCGCAACCAACACACCGCCAGTTCCACCACCATACCCCCAAACTACTGGCCTTTGCCCACTCCTTTTAAGACTCGAACACCATATATTTAGCCCCCACCCTTCCACTTTACCACGGCCATATACTTCTTTTAGGAGAAGTCTAGCATAGACCCAATCGTCGAACCACCAGCTTTGGCTCAAGGGGGTCAGTTTCCCCACCTTATCATTCCTTTAGCTCAGCCGGTTGATCATATGGAGGCTTATAAGAGATGGGTCCGGCGGAACAAAGAGTATGTCCACTCCTTGGAGTCTCTAGGCAATGTAAGCTCTCTCAATTACTATTAACTTTCTTTGTATTCTGTCGTAAATCCACCTTTCAATATTCATATTCTGCTCATCGCCTTTTTATTGGATTCTTCGGTCCTTGTCTTTCCGAGTGATTGTTTTTTCTCCCTTTCTCTTTTTTGCAATTCGATATATATTTATACACGTAATTTGTCTTCTAGATATAAAGGAACATAAAAACAAATCGTGGTGTAATCAGAGAAATTATTATGAATTGAGTCAGAATATGTAACTAAATTGGCTTTTTAGTTTTTCTGGTATTGAAGATTAGAGCAATAGTTATGTCCAATGGTTGCAGTCTGAGTATTTGTGCTAGCGTCAGCCCATACTACTACGAGTAAACTACTATGCACGACATCTGATTGATTTTATGATTGAATATTTTGGATTCCTGGGTTTTGTTTTGCTTGTTTATTACGCTTCTGGGAGTTCCAAAGGAGGAAGAGGTTGGGCGGGTTTGAAACCCTCCACGATGATGGCGGGAGCTTTGTCACTGGGGCTGGTTTTACGTGGGAGCTCCAAAGCAATGTTCAAAATCATTATGCAACCTCAAAGTTAGGTTAAACAATAAACCCCAATGTCGTGAAAAATGTGCAGTTAAAGTTTTTATGAGTCGTATCTGCTTGCCTGCATCATCCATGGTGTTTCAGTCTCTCAGTAGGAGAATGTGCTAAGGATCATGAACTCAACCAGTATATATGTTTAGTTTATATTTTCTAATATGGCTGCTGGAATTATATATTCAGGGGTTGACATGGCTTCTTCCGGAAAGGTTTTCAGAATCAGAAATTGGACCAGAAGCAGGTTTTGTGAAATTTTGGTAACATTGGGCGTCTTGTTACTTAGAACATGCTAGCGTATAGGGTTTATCTCTTTTTTAGTAGAACTTGTATTCCACTCGGAAGATGAAATAAGATTATGGGATGTAAATTTTGAACCTTCATTGTGGTTTTCAAAATTCTTTTCCTAGTTTTTTTAGTTTTTTAGTCATTACTCTACCCCCCATAAGTCCTTAACTTTCTTTGCCTATTGGAATATTTGCGATGCTCTACTCTGTGCAGATATTTTTTTTTCTTTTTTCTTTTCTCACTGGACAACTCATCTGCAGTAACATCAATTTTGGGCATAGTCACTGCTGTCAACGAGCATATAATTGATACAACCCCAACCCAGAGAAATACAGGATCGGAGGAGACTTCCTTCCCTTACTCCTTGTGCATAACTTTGCTCAAAGACTTGGAAACATTGGTTGAAGTTGTCGCTCAGCAGTTATACGGTGATGACAAGAAATGGAATTTCATTGCTCTTACAGAGGCTACCAAGTAAGCAACATACTTGGTCTAGGTTTTGCAGCTTAATTTGTTGGCATCTTTCTAGTAATTGGACTTGTAAGTGTGGTTAAGGTTTTCGTTCAATAAAATTCAGGGTATTAGTTAGGCTAGCTTTGTTCCGTAGCAGTGGATACAAGATGCTTTTGCATGGAGGTGAGAGTTTAAATGCAGAGAAGGATTCAGATGCATCAAATTCTCAACATGGACAGTTGGAGAAACGTGGGCTGCATCAGGGGCCTGGTAATATCAATCATTACCTTTGGCAGAATCCTTCAAATCTTGAAGGAAGGGCAATGTCTGCCTTGAGTAAATTTGGTGAAAATGCTAGGATGGGTTCTGATCCAACATGGTTGCGCAGGGTTCAGCACCAACGTCCGCCTATGGGGTCTCCATGTAAGCATTCTTATAGAACTTGCGCTTTGATTGATAGAGATACACTATATATGGGGTAACGTGCTAAACTTTGTTGTAATGTCATTTCAGCCTTGGGGGTTGAGAGACCTACCCTTTCCAGTATCTTGTCTAAGGACGGTCTTCTAGGGGGCTTATTTGTCACGGGGGAAGTGATGTTTATCACAAGACCACTCATATATGTTTTATTGATAAGAAAGTATGGTACTCGTTCTTGGTTTCCTTGGTTTATTTCGGCGGCCATGGACATACTTGGGATGGGCATTCTTTCGCATGCAGCAATGTCACGGCGTAGTAAGGAAGACCAACAATTTCATCTCTCCAATCCAGAGAAGGACGAGGTTAGAGTTCCACATAAACTTTTTTCAAGCCATAGGTTGCTGGCCATCTACCTCATTACGATCTTTTCATCTCTCCCTGTCTCCCCCCTTCTCTATCTCAATATATGTATTGTACAAACATTTGTAGGGGTTTCCCTATTTCTTATCAGGGGAGAGAGGAAGGAGTAGGAAAACTAAGAGGAGGGGTGGGGGGTTTCGTCTACTTACTATTTCTGGTATACTTCCTGGATTGAGGTTATGCTGAAGTAGAATCTTCATGTGGTTTTGATACAGTTAAGAAGACGGAAGCTGTTATGGGCACTTTACATCATGCGGGATCCTTTTTTCAGTAAATATACACGGTAATGGTGTATGTTTCAAGTCTGGGATTGGGGGCAAGGGGGAATCCCAACAAAACTAATGATTGCTACTTATCCGCAGGCAAAGACTTGAAAGTGCTGAAAGATTAACAGAACCAGTCCCCATTATGGGTTTCCTTACAGGTTTGTTCAACTTGATATGTTATACATCATCACTGTTGCTCAACTATGTGATTCAAGACATTGCTTTTTCCGTCTTGCCTTGCAGCAAAACTTATCGAACTCCTGGTTGGAGCTCAGACACGGTACACATACATGTCTGGTTCGTGAGCTGAGAACTACAGCAAATTGTTCTGCACTAGGTTTGGTGAGATATTCCCCCATTTGTAGTAAGGAAATTCCATGTGTTCTTTCTCAGCATTCTTAGTTGGAGATTCAAATATGAACATGATATGCTGTTCCAATAGCATTTGGTAACTGTGATTGATTAATCTTCCCTCCAGATGTTTGATTAGCATGCATATATGCCTTCAGAAGAGAATTTATAACAATGTTGTCTGAGATAGGAGACCTATTTGTTAGATTGTGGAATTCAAATATAAAACTGTCACATGCACGCGAATTACAAGATTGGGAAAACTGATCATGAAAATGCTGTGAATGACAAGAAGAAAACAAACGTCACAAAATAGAAGAAGAAAAGTACTAAAAGTTTTACTCTTAGTAATTGCGACCTAGGTTAATGATCAACCCATCTCCAATTGGCCAGACATTATGTTTGCTTCATCGCGTAACATGTCAACCAAATGGTTACCATGTATTTATGCTTTACATCCAGTCGCCAGGACTTGAAAAGAACTGCTAGCTGTCTCAAACACGTATTTGGAAAAGAATTACTAGCTATATTGCACTAGACAACGCCTGTGCAATTTATGTTGGCATTGGTTACCGAAGTAATAGGACTAGTATATGCACTAAAAGCGTACTTAAGCATGTAAGGAAAACTTGCACTCGGTACCCAAGTTTAATTTTCAAAGTAACAAGTATCAACTCCAATCCCACTTAGCTCCAGAGAACAAAATGTGGGATTGGAGTCCATGCTTGACGAGCTGCAGTATTCTACTGCACTTGAAGTAGCAGCTTACAAGGACTTGTGCACTAACAGGCCAAATGATGATAAGATACTGGTGTGCAAAAAGATTTTTGACTCTAGAGGTGAGTTGTTCACTCATAAATCCGCTCCACCACTCAGACTTAATGTGGAAGTCTTTCTAGACTTCAGGAGAACCTTCTAGACAAGTTCCCTGTAGCTTTACGAAGGTAGACGAGTTTTCTACCTCTACTTTTACCCTCGAGTCTGAAAAAAGACAACGTAGGAAAAGAATGGTACATCAGCTGCTCCAAATTCTCTTGTTAAATGGTGAAAAAACAAATGACTAAACAATCTCTTCATGGCAAATGAGATTGAAAATTTTATCCAGAATTTGGGGAACTCTTTTTGTGGACATCTTTGTTAGCTCCCTCAGGAAGTTATTCCCATTTCACTAGCTTCTTTGGCTGGACGATGTGTGTGGCATGGGGAAACTTGTGTCCTTTGTTAGGCTCCCATGGGATTGTGTCCTTTGTTAGAATTGAAAATTAGGATTGTAAGAATTGGAAGTGAAAAAGAATTTGAACTTCGTTATTGGGATATACTATTGAAAATGAGATTACATATGGTCAAAAGTTCAATTTTCTTTTAATTTACTTTGCACTTTGTCAATAGAGGTAGCTGAACCTGGTGGTCCAGCAACAGTCTGGCAGCGGCCGTCCGGGGTGGTCTGGCTGCGACCGGTGGTCGGGCAGTGGCAGCCGATGGGCCAAGTATCGGTTCCTTCTTGTACTTGTACCTTCTAGCTAGAGACATAAGAATTGGGAATGAACTTAATTCCGTGGATTTGGATAAGAATTTTATTTCCAATCCAAGTAGATGATCCAAACAGCGGAATAATAATTCTTAAGGGTCCCATTCCACAAATTTCAATGCCAGTTCCATGATCCAGTTTGACTCTTAGAATTTCTCTCCTAGATTATGTACTCGAATAGGGCATTTTATGATGTGAAACTCACGTTCAACCCAAAAGGAGCGGAAAAAAAAATGAGCAAAAAGCGATTACACCGTCTATTCAAGAAGTTGATACTGATAGTGGGAAAGAGACTGTTTGACTCCATTTTGAGCTTGTTATTGCTTGAAAAGTACTGTATCTTTGGTCTAGGTAGGAATTACAATTAAGCTTCTTGGCTATGTTTTGCAAGTTATAATTATACTTTTATTGACAGATTTTTCGAGGTTTAGCTCGAATCAACTAATTGCCGTATATCTGCCCTTTCTATGCTTGCAGGAATGCTGTCTTGCATATCTCCAACTTCGATTTGTACCCTTTATTACACTCCAATAGTCGCTAATCATAGTCATTCCAAAATAGAAGGAATGAACTTGGACGGTGCTCGAACGCTCCCTGCCTGTGTGACCTCCTTTGCAACTAGTCACCCTGGAAAAATTAGTCATAGAAACTAGCAGGTCATCATTGTGTTTTCCCTTTTTTGGCTTCTGTTGAAGTCAACAGCAAACGGTAAATCCTTATTTCGAATTCATTGCCTCATCTTGTACAGTGTAAATGGAATTTAGGGAGGAACTCAGATTCTGTATAAGCTTTTAGTTTGTGAGATATTTATTGGTACGCTATTGAATCACTCTGTTAACACTGTGCAAGGTTGCAGGTTATTTTTCAGCCTTCGAGTGGCAAGAAGGATAGTACCGAAGCTATGTTCTTATGTCGCTCATGCACCTTTAGCAAGAAAAAAGGATGTTTAGAGATTGCCGAAAATAAATTGAAAGAAATCCCGCTCTATAAGCAGATATTGGTTGGAAAACCAGAACTTTGATATGAAAAAGTGTACTACCGCACACCAGAGTAGACCACCAAATTCACAAACTAACCGCCAAAGCTGCTGCTGAAGTTGAAGGTAAGCATACACAGAAACAAGCTAAGTGAAAGGGCTGCGGATTCAGAGAAATAAATATCAATCAGTCACAAGCTCGTATCTTTTACATAAAAGTCCAAATCTGCACTTTCGTGGAGTTGAGAAAGAAGAGAACAAAACTGGAGGTGGGAAAGACGATGAATATGAATGTAAACAAGCACACAAACTATAAAATTAAGGTACCCACTAAAAACAACACCCATTTAAACCTTCGTTAAATCTACAGTCTAACAAAATTGCCATCCATGCTACGCCTCACAGTGACACCAGTCAGAACGAAAGACAAGAAAACAAACAGCCGACCGGGCAAATAGACTGCCTACTGAGTCCATCCGCTCTCCTTTCTGTCAACCTTCAGCATCACATCTGTGGATCTTGAACTTCAGCTTCATCAGGACAGCCGTTTTCAGTTTTCTCAGCACTACACAATAGAACCCAGTTAGCTTTGCAAGAAATTTACAGTTCTCAAAGAAGAAAAAATACCCTGCACTTCTCCTAAAATTGTTCACCATTTTCCGTTTTAATCACCATTTCTTGTGGAACGCTAAAAGACACTGGTAACGCACTTCATATTTCATATTACTATCAAAGAAGATTGAAAGTCATGAAGCATTGATAGATACAGATGGCAAACTTCCCAAAATAGAGTTAGCTCATATTAAACTTAACATGCCAGCACGTTTAGATGCACGCGTGCTATCTTCTGCACATGAAGAAAAGAAGTATGTGCGCATGTATGCTTCGCTCCTAGGAACTCGCGGCACTATGTGTTAATGGACCTAACCCCGTTCGGCGCTATGTTCAAGGATCTTTATCTTTTGCTAAGGGTTAATCAATCCTACCTGCTGAAAAGTGGTTTGGGCTAGATTTTAATCAACACATGATACTTGCAAGAAGATCCAAAAATCCATTCTCGGCTGCTCCTTTTTGGCCTATCAGATTGCACTGGTGTTATAAGATGAGCCCCAACACCACCACCCCCCCAACCCCCACTCAAAAATGAGGGGGGGAGGGGGGAACCCTCAAAACCGTAAGTTCTCAATGTCAGAAGCATGGTCCAACTTCTAGCAGCCATCTGAACCCCAAGTTAGAAGCCTAATTCATGTATTTTCGCGAGTGCTACCACTTCATCTGAGGTTGTCTTCAAGGTCAAAACATCAAATTCTGACCATCGACAAAAAAGGAATAAGGCATGTCTTCAGCCTCCTTGTAGCATTGCTCTATCGTGTCTATAAGCCACTCTGAAATATCATGCATCACCTTCGAATATTTGCTATGGCATGCATAACGTAGTTAAACAAGGTCGAACTACAATGCCTGTGATTTTGTACTCCACGCATATACAAGGCATATATATACTTTTGACCTCGAGGCTTTTTACATGTTTAGTTTTATTGATTCAGCCCTTTAGCATGCTTATCTAGTTATTCGCGCGATAAAATTAAACAGTAAATTCAAATTGCAATCAAATTAGCAAGATCTAGCATGTGGTGAGAGGGTGTGTCTAACACCTTCCTGATATGTAATCTAAGTCAATGAAACGGCACCCTCCAACAGACTCGCCACTGCGAGCGCATTGGACTGAAAAAACTAAACCATGTATAGAACTAATGCCCGAAAATTAAGAGAAAAGGTATCGAGACTTGGTTACGAGGAAGGTGTTAGGCATCCTTTACGACCACCGGTCAAGGACCAGGAAGACGTTAAGCACTCTTTACGACCTACCACATGGTAGGTCTCGCAAGGTTGATTACAATCTGCTTTTATTTTAGATTTAAATCATTTAAAAGTAAACACGTGAACAGTCTCGAGATTTAAAATTGTCGACATGCCTAGATATGTGCGGAATACACAGCCAGACGTTGTTAGTTCAACTGCGGCTAACCTACATGACACAATGTCCTAATCAAGGGAATCTAAACTCTTCAGAATATAAATGACTTCAGGACTCCCGAGGCATCTATGAAAAGACGAAAACATTTTGCACAACATTGTATTTGTATGCAATTAGGGACAGTACATCAGCACATAATAAATAATCCAAGATATCTCATCAGCATCGCACTCAGATCAACCAGGCAAATTTTGTACATTCAAAGGTCCTCAAACCCCTTTGCCCAAACGATGTTGAGACTTCAGTCCTCAAAGTAAGAGAAAGGTTTTTTGTGAATATCATAGAAAGTGGACTCCCACAGTAAACTAGTCTTGAAAAACCCCAAAGTAACATGTGCACTAAGAAAATCTATCTTGTGGATAGCAGCAAAAAGGAGAGAGAAAAATAAAGTACCGCTATCAACAGAAAGATAAGCTTATAGAGGTATCAAATTAATCCGACAATTGACTTCTTCAGTAAGTATAAAATGCAATTAATGCATTCACAAATCAAAGCATAAGTTAACCAAAAAATCACATTGTCACCAACCTCTGAGGACCGCTGTCAACTGAAACTGCCTTCCTCCAGCTTCTCTCAGACCTATCATCCGACAAGCCCTCCCTCCCGTTGCCACTCCCGAAACTTCTCTTCCCGAAGGGCCCATCCGGCGACCCATCCCGCGCAGAAGCGACCTCTTTAATCTTCATCGACTCAATCTTCCCATCCACCTCCTTCCAGTCCTGCCCCTTCTCCTTCAAGACCTCCTCCCTCGGCCTTGCATCACCAAACGGGTTCGACCCCTTCGGCTTCACCGCCGCCGCTGTCTCGCTCTGCTGATCTACCGCCACACTACGTGGCTGCAAATTCAGCCTCGGCCTCCCACTCCCGCTTCCACTCCCATCTTCTCTCTTCCAGTTATCTAAGTCCCCACCTCCCCCAACGCCGCCTCGCCTCTCCCTCAGACTATCGAAAGCGCCACCGGTACCAGTAATTTCCTTCTTCCCCCATCTATCCTCCGAATCTGCACCACCACCGCCGCCGTTAGACTCAAAACCCCCTCTTCTCTCTCTAGTATCAAACCCACCGCCGTTAGAACCGAATCTCCGTCCCCCAGTCGACGGAACAAAACTCTTGTTCGACACCCAGCTGTCCGATTCGTCAGCCCTAGACTGCGAATCAAAAAACCCTCCTCTCTCTCCCCTCTCCCCTCTATCTCTCCTGTCAAATCCACCGCCAAACGTCGTAGATTTCTTCGCAGCGCCCCAGTCATCAATCTCGTCAGCCCTAGAAGGACCCGAGTCTCGACTCGGCCTGCGCGACTCGTCGGAAGCCCTAGAGCTGCCCCACCTCGAGTTGGACGACTCGTCGTCGCCGTTCGAGTACCGGCCGCCGTTCCTGTCGCCTCCGCCGTACGATCTGAAGCCCTTGGACCGGTCGAGCTCCTCGGCGGTTCGCTGGCGCGGGCCGGTAGGGAGATTCATCAGATCCTCGGTGGTGAGGCCCTTGTGTTGACTTGTCGGGGCCGGCATGGAGGAGAATTGGGCGAGGGACAGGGTCTGGGCCTTCTTCTTCTTGGTCTTGTTGGACGCCGCCGCGGAGAGGGAGGGAAAGTCAGATTCCGGGGCCGGCGCCGGCTTGATTGTGGATTCATCGGTTTGCTGGAGTTCCTCTTCGTGTTCTTCGGAGTCGAGGGCCCACGCGCCGGGTTTGGACCAAGCACTGACAGTTGCCGCCATGGTTTTGGTTGCTTGCTTGCGCTCAAGAAAACCCTCTCTTTGCTCGGCAAGTATCGCAAAGATAGGTTTACGTTAGCGTTCATCGGCAGCCATGTGATCTGTTATAAAAAGGGACTCGGGGTGGTGGGGGTTTTGCGGATTTTGATCCGACGGTGGAGGTTTGGCATCTCCTTCTCTAAGAATCTGATGCGTTGACGGTATTTTAAGAAACATTTTAACTTCCCAAAAAAGAAATCACCTACCAATGACTAGTAGTCTAGTAGTGTGGCACAATTTACTTCACTCAAACTTCTTACTAACACTTATCCTCCATGGACCATTACGAATATTTTCAATTTAATCGAAAAAATTGCTTAACGTTACAACTAATTAACGTATGGGTACAAATATAGTAAAACAAATGTTTGCATAAACTTGATAGTCAAAATACGCTTACGAATTATCATTGCGTCCCTCCAATGCCATTACCGGCTGGGCAAACTATTGCGGCAATAGTCTAATCTGCGTATACGAGCTTTATGTTTTCTTGTTGTTCAACTTGCAACTGTGAAGGTTTGTATTAGCAGCAAAGTATATACGAAAGAATATTTGTTACTGTGTTAAGATGCTAGGGGAGGCTCTAAAGCCATTGCCTCTAAACTTGGTCATGGCACGGTTTAGGAGTTGAGTCCAGGTGGAAAAATTATTGCTTGCTTGTAGCCTTCCAAAGATCTTTGTCCAAAGAGAATTTGAGAAAGAGCAGCCATTAACAGAAGATGTGGCTCTTGGGAGCATATTGAGCACTGTCATAAGTCACAACACTACACACATTTTAATCTATTCGATCATTAGTTCTCATCCTTTTTCTGCAAAGCAGCCATTGGATGAGTGAGCCTATGGCGAGATGTGCAGGCTGGTGAGACCTGAAACCCCCACTTTGGATGGCCTCCTTCACCTCAGCCATTGCACGATAAATGATCTACGCCCAAATTGTTGCACAGTAGGGCCAACGGATATCCAGTTATCTAGCCAGAACCATGTAGCTTGTCCATTTTTAAATCTTTGTAGAGAATGAGTTGCTGGATATCCAGTTATCTAGCCAGAACCATGTAGCATGAGTTCTTACGTAACATGCCATTTTGGAAGTCACACAGTCTCACTTCTAATTCATTCATCTCCAATTTACGGGCCAATGCACTTTCTTGAACATAACCAAATCACAAAGGTCGAAGCTCTGTAAGCATTACCACGTTTCAAGATTTTGCCTCTTATGGTATCGAGATCGAGACCAACACCGTAGGTACGAGGTACTCGCTTGTTCACACAAAAACAAATATATAAGCAGGAAGATTCGAATTACTATGAACCACTGAAGTTGTCAGAGATGGAAAAGATTATTTTGGAGAGAAGATTCCTTTTAGAGATCTGAGCAGTGGTGCAAAGAATAAAGGTAAAGGCGCCACTGGAAGTTGGTCAAATTATTTGGGCATATCATATTTCAGTACTTACCAATTATGTTTCATGTGTGTGATAACTGAAGTACCTTTTCGTTCTTCCGTTTCGTTTTTCTTTGTTGGATGTGATGTAGACTGATACTGAAACGAGTACCAGAAAACCAACCTAAACCACAGCAATAGATTACCGATTAGCTATTCCTACGTATTCCAGTCATAACATAATTCCAAGTAATGAATGGTTTTATTGGTCAAGGAAAGTGCAAAAAGCTAAACTGTATGTGATACTGCCCAAAGAAGATAACTGGTTTAAAATGACCCCTCTGATGCAAGATTCTCAAACAAAGGCCTATTGCTGATGCAAGTAAACAAACTGGAAATCTACATACAGGATACAGCTTGAGGAGGAAATGCTTTCAACCTTAGGATATTAATCAATTACTCATTTACCTCGATGGAAAGAATTTTGACTACAAAATAATATATCACTCAAGGCGCACACTAATGAATCAACACCAATCTAACTGAACTTGCATGAAAGAAACATGAATATGTACAAACCTGTATGTCAATTATGAGGTGGGTGCGTAATACCATGTATAACTATCCATGCGAGTAGCTTGATAGGCTAGCTAACTCTCCAAATTAACAGCAGAGGGTATTCAAGCCATTCGGATCCATATCAGGACTATCCTGCAGCTAACAAAAGGGTGCAGATCTGTGCAAATGCATACGACGGAAATCTCCGGAGATAAACGAGCTAGACGCAGCAAATCCACTAGTCTGCTGCCGGTTGTGCCGATAGCATCATTCTAGGAAACATTCTCTGCTTATAACCATCTCAGACAAAAACATCCATCATTCAAAATAATCTGCATTGTGCAAAGTAATAAAATGTTCCTCGAGATTCTTTGTTGACTCTCCACCGCACCATGGTAAAGTTCCTGCATTAAGAAGCAAATGTAATGCCTATCCAATATCAGAAGTAAAAGTTATACAGCATTTAGGCGAGTGCAGGCTCCTCCCTAATTTGGAAGAAGCATGTGCAAGCAGAATCACCAAAAAATATTTGGCAAATATTTAAAAGAAAAAATGCTCGATTAATCGGTAAATTATATTATTTTTTAAAATTATTCATTGAAAAAATATACATAGATATTTTTCTATGTAGCATTAATATTCCGCGAATCAATATACAACTTTTTCTTGAATCAACAAACAAAATTATTCATAAATACATTTATAATAATGAAACAAATCAAGAAAGAATTAATAAACCAAATAAAAATATAATTCACTTTATTTCGAGGATAAAAAAATCAATTAGTAAAAAGAATTCAAGCAGTAGAATTCGAAGTTCGAGCAACCACATAGTAATTTAAGAAGTTCAGAAATACCACTCTTTAACAATTTAATCTTAATTATCTCTAGAAATAAAGATGAGGCTAATTTGACTCATGATTTCATGTAAGGCATAAAAAAAAGCATTCAGAAAGCATCATCTTTAAAGGTTCAAGTTGAAAAAGCCCTTCTTGTTAAGCACCTGCGGGGAACTACCTTCAGAAAGGCATGTCTACGCTAATATACCATTGCAAACTTCTCCAATAGTAACAGAAAAATTGCTATACCGTAATGCACCATCCTATTTGTAGCAGAAGTATATGGGTGTGTCTCAGTCTGTATATATCATGGAATAGGATAAATAAACCAACCCAAGCAAAAAAAGAGGGGCATACCAGGTTTTGTATGAAGTGTGCCAGTTATTACACGACCTACCAACACAAGTAGATGACTCAGTAAAGTTCACTCTTATGTGTACCTGGTGCTGCAGCAGACTCCTGTTCTCTTGTCGCATGAAGTATGATTGTTCCTGAAAGAACCGTAATGAATCCGCATATTTCAGATGCTATGTTGCTAGCTTTTTGATCTAGCCAATCCTGCACATATCATTATGGTAATATCGTAATATGCTCATATTCTCTTGAAATGAACAGGTAAGAATAAGGTCACATCATCGACAAATCTAAGAATACTTTCAGGCAACCTACCTTGAACATTATTGCGCTTGCAATAATAGTTAAAGTTGTGAACATGACATAATATATTGGGGAAACAATTGCCGCATTGAATGTATCCAGTGCCTAGAACAAAGGTTCCATAGACATCAGTTCATGCGAAAGACCAACAAAAATCACTTTATGCAGAACAGAGAGGTCTGTTGAAATAAACATAAAATCACTATAACAGAAGCTTACAAATCAGCATTATCAGCCAAAGAAAACATGTATATTAGATTAAAGTCTACAACCTTTAATTTTAGCTAGAGTATCAGTTCTATATTTTGAACACCGAGCAAGCAACATTATCACGGGCATGAGATGCACTTGTGAGTGCCTCAAACCCTAAGGCAATCACTTGAGATAATGCTTCATCCAGAGGTGCTTTACAAGGTCATGCATCATCAACTACGAGGAGTCTTCAACAGTAGGCCAAAAAACAGTATTTAGAATACTGCTAACCACTGATGCGGTTTGTAGTTAATCCTAACATCTTCTCAGTTGTTTCATGACCAAGAAAATCTCAGAAAAGCTGCAGATTGGCGCAGTTATTGTTGAACATTAAAGACACCCACAGCAGCAGGAGAGGCATGTATCTTTAAAGAGTAACTACAAGAATCCTAAAGGCATATACAGTAACCTAATATGTGCATCATGTGCATAGATAGGATTGTGCACATAAGTTTATAGGATAAATTGAGGACACTATATTCAGAGGGATGTGCAATTTCAAACTACATCAGGTGCTAGACGATTGCCGCCATTGACAGGTGGTTATGGAATTACTGATATTGAATTTAAAAGATGCATAAGTTTGCAACATCTTTTACCAAATGCTTTGTAATTTATTATTTACTCTTAGGCTACTAAGTGAAAGGAGGATTGTGGGATGCTGTTATAACAGTCCTACACAGGTACAGTAAACTAGCATATAAAAAGTGGAGACAAAAGTACATCGTCTTTAAACAAACAAGGTAGAATCCGTACTCAAGATGACTTACTTGAAAGTCAACTTCAATTTATGACACAAGACTGACATTAAATTTAGTAGGAGTCTTAAAGAAGAAACTAGATGTTGAGGTCCAAGGAAGAGGTTACAATAAAGGAAGAAGAAAAAGAAAGAAGAAAGAAAAGAAAATCTCTTTTAAGAGACAGAAAATCAAACTAGTAAAAGCAATACTAGCCTTCATATAAGGATTCTCACTTTGTTAAGGTAATTCAACTGTGTGACCACACAGATGAGAGCAACAGTAAGAAAAAACCAAGTTTGAGGATATGCAATTTGACTTATCCCTTCCAGAGTAAGCTTTATTGCAATTCCAATGGCCTTTATGCTCACAACCTGCAAAATAGATGAGTTGTCTAAGCTCCTTACAACTCAAACATTTAGACTTATAACGCTCCATAAGACACAGAAACATAATACAACAAATGCTGCTACTTGGTTGGAAACAAAATTACCGTAAGTGAACCCATCAAAGAACAGATTCCCAAATAGACCAGTACGTTTGTCTGCCCATAGCGAGGTTCAAAATGAAAAACCAAAGCCAGCACTATTGACAATGTGGCCGCTACATAGATCAGAAATGCTGTGGAGAATGTTGACAATAATGATTAGTAATCTCAAAGTAAACATAAACAATCTCGTAGCAATTAAAACTAAAAAAAAAAAGGAAAAGAAGGGATTGAACCAAAGAAGCACCTGGTTGAGTTGCGAAAGTCCAAATTTCTTGTACTGAACTTGGACTATGCTCCTGTGGTGCATGAATAACAATCACCACAGATCCCACAATGCATGACACGCATCCTAGCACACCCATCCGTCGCAGTTGTTCCTTCAACATAAAGTGTGCTAAAACAGCACTATTAAAGATTCATCAATTAGATTAGTTCCCAAAATAAGCGGTGTCTATAAATAGTCTAATGCAATATAGCTCGAAGAAGTCCCAACATTACCTAATAATTATACTTAATGCACCAAGAGGCGTCACCAGAACTGCTGGAGCATAAGCGTAGGCAACAAAATTTGCAACTTCTCCAACAATCACTGCATGTCCATTTAATTTTGAAACACAACTTCAGTAACCACATCTGCCTGTCTATTTCCTTCAGAGACGCATAGAGGAGCAAAGGGGATCTTCTTATCCTAGATAAATATAGATATAGCACATGTATATGTAATTATTGAACTGCTTATCCTATACTTACTTATCACCATGCCTGCCCACCAAAGCGGTTGAAGTAGGTAAGTGTAACCTCCAACTCCTGCAATAATAATAAGATAGAATTCCAATACATGAATGTTTCTTTTGTTTCGCTGTTTTTTTAGCACCAATAAAGAGGAAGACTGTCCCATTTAAAACCTATATCAGGAAGGATAAAATTCCATCCAAAGTCGAATAGAGTTACATAACATTTCGATAGTAACAAATGACTTCCTGTTACTTCTTCTACCCCTATTAACAGCCCCTTCACGATGCAACAGGCCTCCACCTCATGAACTATCCCATTTTCATATGGAATGCAATTTCTTGTTGGAGAAAGTTACAGGGACCAAAATACAATTTTATTTATTTCCAGGGCCAAGGTGGAAAATATTGTATATTGTAATGGTAACGACATTTGTTGAGGTGGGCAATCTTATATGTGGCTTGGCGAATGTTTCCCCGCGTCCGAAAGTGCACTCCTGCTGTGAATGAACATATTACGTTGGATGGGACAAGTTCAGCATAAACTTATATCCATAGGTGCAATAAGTCACAGTCCTGATATAGTTTATACCATGTGACTAGCACACTGGCAAGTTTTTTATTCTTTTAAGCAAAACAAGGAAAACCTCACCAAGATAAGGTTCAGAGGCCACACAACATGTTGTTGCCATCCCACGTTGATTCACGCTTAAGAAAGTTGCTAGGGTTGGAGGCCGTGGCTATAGCAAAAAAGAAACTGACACAGTAGCATGTGCAAAATGTAGCAGGAATGTTCACTTGAGAAGTGCATCCTTGATATTACATCAGATGTGACTAGGACAATATCGGCATGAGGCCTGGATTCCTTGACATAGCAGGTTATAATTCATTTGTATTTAAAAGCTCAGCTATCAGTTCATCATCTAGGACATTTCTGATCATCAAGAAGTGAAGTATTCATGATCTACGTATCAAGCCAGCATACCAAGAGAAAAATATCTTAAAACGTATATAGAGAAAGATTGAACCATTGTCTATGTAAAAACAGAACTATACAAAATTTGAGGAACAAATAAGGAATCATCATCTTGGTAAGAAATAAAAGCACAGGATTTCTATCTTATAAAGAAAATCGATACTTCTACTCTGAAAGCAGCCTCATACGTTGCATGACATTTGTGTAAAAATTTGAAGTAATGAGGATTGCACGAGGCTTTCTTAGTTACTAGATCAAAAGCTTTATTTTTACCAGTTAGATAGAGCATAGGCGGGGCATAACATACACACTCTATATCATACACAAGCAACACCAACCCAGAACCACCCCAGTACCATCAAACATACCTGAGGTTACTAAGCAAAGACATCATCAAACTCCTTTAGTTGATAAGTCAGTTCCAAACACTCCAACTACCCTCACTTGAACTACCACTCGGTGTATACATTCCCTAAAGACGATCCAGAACTGAAACGCTACTTCTATAATGTTTCATTCCAGATTGAAGCTCCGGATTGCTCTGGCCTAAACACAAAAGGAAGCTCAAATCTGAATTTATACATGGCAAGCATCAAACACCGATTCAGCAAAGGCAAATTAAGTACCATAGAGCGGATTTGAAGAAAGCAAGCAGACGGAAATTTGCATAGAGATCCAAAAACGGAGCAAAACGAGATCGTAGACAAGTAAAAACAAGTAGAGAGATGAGACCTGCGCTGGTACCGGCAGCAGCAGCACGCTTGAGTCCCTTCTTCTTCAAGATGAAGCTCGTTCCGATAAACAAGCTCGACACCATTGCTAGTATCAGCCCTATCATATTGTCCGTAACCTCCATCTCTCTCTAATCTCCACCTCAATTATGGAGTATATCGGGTTCTGCAAGCTCGAAGCAGCCAAAACGAACAAGCTCGGTTTCCCGCCAAAACAGCACAAGATAACGATGCTTGGATTGGGAAAATTTGCGAGCAGAGCACTGTCGTCTACTGCTTTGAATACATGGAGAGCGGGTTTTTCGGGGGAAGATCTGGAAAACCCTCTCCCTCCCTCCCTCCCTCCCTCTCGTGTGGGATATTCCTCATAGGTCGTCGTATTGTCGGAATTTTACCATTTTTCGGCTGGTGGGGATCGTCTGTGTCGCGGCTACGTGAAACGAACGTGTACTGCGGTTCTGAGATCGTTGATTTCGGATCTGATCGCAGGAGGCGGTGTGGATTGTGAGACCTCTTCACACCGTAGACAACGACCCGTTTGTCTCCGTTGGCTTTATTACGGTTGGTCTACTTGGTCCAATCATTTTCTCCACGCTTCTTGTGAGGGCTTTCCGGTCAATTTTGGGTTCCTCTTTTGGTTTTCCCTTTCTACCCATCAAGTTGCTTGCCTTTGTAGTTTACTCTCTACAACGGGGTCTTTTCGGATTAAGAAACAATATCACTCGTGAAGTGCGGGATCGATAATTGTACTTCACTTTTTTTCGTTTATTTTATACGTTATATTAATACATGTATAGAGTATACACACCAAATTTCATATTATTTCAAGTATTATTACTGTGGTTTAAAATTTATGGCTTAAAACCTACAATGTGAAACTAGACCTGGCAAAATGTTGCCCGGACCCGTTACCCGGTCCAAAATGCCGGGTACGGGTAGCTATTTTCATTACCCGCAGAAATCGTACCCGAACCGACCCGTAAATTTCGGGTAAATCCGGGTCGGGTACGGATTACCCGGGCTACCCGTTTTTTTCCTCTATAAAAGGTGCTAGGGTTTTCTGTTCTACACTTGGTCGTTCTTTTCTCTCATTCTTTCCAGCCCAACTGCGATTCTGCACCGCTACCTCTCCTCTCTCCCTCCCTCTCTCTCTCTCGATCGACATCACTCTACGGTCTCTACCTCGCGACGCCGCTCTCCCGCGCCTGTCAGATCCATCGACGGCAGCTGCTCCACAGCAACTTGACGGTCAGCTACTCGACGTCCTTCTCTCTCTCGACGTCACTCTACCTCGCGACGCCGCTCTCCCGTGCCTGTCAGATCCATCGACGGCAGCTACTCCACAGCAGCTCGACGTCCTTCTCACGCTCCGCCGCCACAGCTCCTTCGATCAGATCTGCCACCGCTCCGTGGCCACCATCTCCGTCGCAGCCGCTAGATTTACTTGTATTATTTGTTTTTAAGTCTTTTGTGTGTATTTAAGTACTTTGTTGGTAGTGTTTTTTTCTCAGATCTGCCTTTGTAGGTGATTTTTGGGCATTTGTGTTCAGTTATTATTGTATGTTTGTGTTTGGAGATGATAGGGGTTATTATTCCCCCCAGATCTGCTTGATTTATATCTCTAAATGATTTTCGGGCATTTGTGTAATTGTATCTGTGTTTGAAGCTTGGAGTTGAGATGATAGAGTTCTTTGAGAATTGAATCTGAGATGATTAATGTAAACAGAAAGTAGTTGTTCAGATGATTAATGTAATCAGAAAACAGGCTTAAAAAATAGTCCATTAAATGTTTATTCAAAAAAAATAATTATTTAATTAATATTTACCCGCGGGTAATACCCTACCCGCAAGGGTAGGGTACGGATCCCCAAAAACCCTACCCGAAAAAAGCCGGGTAAAATTTATCCGATCCGTTTTTACCCGGACCCGAACGGTTTTTACCCGTACCCGGGCGGGTAGACCCGTTTGCCAGGTCTATGTGAAACTGTTGTTGGACAAATTCTAAAGTCTGTCTTTGGAAGGGTTTAACATGACTTTAAATTGATATTTTCTTGTCAAATAGAATACGGGGATGTTTCTCTTCAAGTCTAGTTTTTAGAAATATATAGTTTGACTGTAAAGACCTTGTAATTAAATTGTTATAATTTTCAGAGTAAAGACTACTTCTGCTGCCAATTGAAATACTTGGCAGTTATGTAACCTAAATTAATAGTTCTTGTGCTGGGCTTAATGGTGGATAGTTATCCACCATTAAGCCCAGCACAAGAACTATTAATTTAGGTTAATAAGTATACATGCGTATAGGGTACTTAAGAAAGAATATCAAATTATTTCTTACTTGATTACCTTGAGGAAAATCAAGAGTATTATGTTGGATGAGTAGAGTTTTAGTTGTTTTTCTTTTGTTTTGAATTGTAGCACTTGTATAGGAGAGAGGTAGTCTGCAATATAATGTTATGTTCAATCTTTTCACTTATGGATGACTTTAACGTTTAAGCCATACTTCTTCTATTTATTTTGAAGTTTGTAGTAAAGCTCTGTTTAACATTGAGGTTTATACGTTAACCAGCTTGTTTAAAAAAAGTTGCCTTCTTCAATAAATCAAACCACGTAAGTACTCTTTCTAAACCCAGTTCTTTCATGCCGTCTCCCCCGCGACAACGAATCCTATCTCTAGATGGTGGTGGCTTGGCAATTTAAAGGTTGTGAGAGTAGTGGATTGAGGTTAGAGATCCCAATGATGGTCTTTGGTGTTGCGACAGTGGTGAGGAAGGTGGGGTTTGGACATCTGGGTGGTAGTGCTTGGTGCCACGATGGTGGTTCAGGGGTTAGGATAGAAAGGTATAAAGAAGATGAGGATACAGTGGCGACAATCGCCGAGGGGGGGGGGGGGGGGGGGACTGTGAGAAGAAAGAAGGGAGATAGAATCTATTTGAAGTTATGCATGACTAGAGGGACACGACGGACTGAGAAAGTTCCTTCCACCCTTCAAAATCAGATTTTCCAAGACATGACGGATTGAGAAAGTTTCTTTTTTGTTTTGCGTCTCTGTGATTTAGCCTGGGAGGGCCCTCCGTTCGCGTGGACCAATAATCGAGAAGGGCTATTTTTTTACTTTTGAAAAACTGGACAAGGGTTATGTGAACCCGGATTGGCTTTCTATGTTTCCTCAATCCTTGATCCAAAACAAAGGTATCCAGGGGTCTGACCACGCTCCAATAGTCTTTCAATCCAGCTTGAGCATTATGGGTAGACGTAAACCCTTCAGATTTGAAGCCATGTGGCTTCATTACCCGAATTTTCGTCGAATGGTTAAAGCCATCTGGGACTCTCCGCTTTTGGGATCTCTTTTATTCCGAACGATGACTAGAGGGAGACTTTTTGCCAAAGAACTGGGATTCTGGAATAGAAAATCGTTTGGTTACCTAGCCAATGAAATCATGACTACCCAACAGCGTCTCCTTTCAGCACAAGTAAATATTTTGGATCATCTTTCAAAGGCATCGTTTCTCCAATTACATGCTCGTCTGAATTGGCTTATTAATTGTGAAGAAATGCATTGGGCTAAAAAATCTGGAGAGAAATGGTTGAAACTGGGAGACAGAAATACAAAGTTTTTTCATGCAGCAACCATGGTTCGACGGAACAAAATTTTCATTTTGAATATAAAGGATGCTCAGGGAAATATCCTTTCGAATATGGATGCTATCAAAAATTATTTTTATGACTATTTTCGGGAGCTCATGCGAAGTAACTTATCCTCTGGTCCGCTCGACTTGGACAACTGTTCCATCAATGCAATCAACAAATCCTTATCCCGAGATCAGTACAACCAATTGTGTGCACCCTTTCGGGCTCACAAAGTGCGGTTAGCCTTGCCACATCTTCCACCAACGAAAGCTCCTGGACCAGATGGTTTTTCCGCTATTTTTTACCAAAAATCTTGGAACTTGGTTGGAACAGAAATAACTCAGGCGGTTCTCTCCTTCCTTCAGCTTGGACATATGCTTGGTGAAACAAACAATACGTTTCTAGTTCTCATACCAAAAATAAACCACCTGTTAACACCCGAAGATTTCAGGCCTATTAACCTTTGCAATATCGTGTATAAGATAATTGCCCGCATTTTGTTTAATCGGCTCAGACCTGTAATGAGATTTCTAATTTCAACGTACCAAAATTCTTTTGTTCCGAGTAGTTGAATTTCTGATAATATTCTAACTGCTCAAGAATTGACAAACCATATCAGAAATTTGAAACACGGTCGAGAAGCACTGTGCTCCCTAAAGATGGATATGAGCAAAGCGTATGATCGAATTCGATGGGATTTCTTGAGAGCTGTTCTGGTCAGATTTGGTTTTCCGGATCAATTCATCCATCTGATAATGGAATGTGTTCAAACAACATCCTTAGCAGTATTAGTTAATGGGGAACAATCCAAAAAATTCCAACCATCAGGTGGTCTAAGACAAGGAGATCCTCTATCCCCGCACCTTTTCATCCTGTGTGCAAAAGTGTTTTCAGCGAACCTGATAAGAGCCCAAGAATTAGGTGGATTTAGTGGAATCAAAGTGGGAACTCTTTGTCCGACTGTAAATCACATATTTTTTGCAGATGACTCAATCTTGTTTTTTAATCTTTCCCATCTCAGCTGTGAACTTCTAAAAATCCTTCTAGATAATTACTGTGAACAATCTGGTCAGCGGATTAATTTGAACAAATCCAGCTTTACATTCAACTCGAATGGCTCAGACGAAATGATGGAATTTGCCCTATCCAAATTCGGAGTACCAAAGCATGACAGATTTGGAAAGTATTTTGGGTACAAGCTTGGATATAGTAACCCATAGAAGAGAATTATTTTGTGATCTAATTTCCAAAGTTCAGTCTCGATGTGCTGGGTGGAAAATTTTACTCCTTAATAAAACTGGAAGGAAAACACTTATCAACTCAGTTCTCTATTCCCTGTTGACGTATCATATGCAAGTCTTCAAATTTCCAATCTATGTATGGAAACAGCTAGATAACATCTTTAGTAAATTCTTTTGGGCAGGACAAAGCTATGCATCTTGTCAATTGGTTCACGTTATGCGGGCCTAAATCAACGGGGTGGTTGGGTTTTAAAAAGTCTGATTGTTCAATTCTGCTCTTCTGGTAAATACCAGCTGGTCCTTTATTCAAGAACTTCAATCACTTATATATCAAATATTTTGATCCAAGTACCTCCCGAGGAAAAAAAAATTAGATTGTAAATCAAGTTCGTCTAGCTCTTGGGTGTGGAGAGGAATCTTACATGACAAGGAATGTCTAACTAAATACCTTAGATGACAAGTTGAAAATGGGCAGCAAATACTAGTTTGGACATATTCTTGGATCAAAGACTTCCCACCTCCAGGACTACGTGATGTGAAACAAGAAGAATCATCTGTAGTTACAGTGACCGACCTAATTCATGATGCCCAGTGAAATCTCTAGCTTTTGAGGAACAACTTTCCTGAGAACATTTGTACCAGTATCAGAAGTATCCATGTTTCGGACAGCAATATCCCGGACAAAATAATTTGGAATCGAACACCCTCCGGGTTTTACTCTCTCAAATCTGGTTATTAGGCACTATACGAGATAGTAGCGTGGAAATTAGAGGACCAAAACCCTAACTACAATCCAGGGCTAAGCGTTCCATCCAAAACATGGAGTAGACTGTGGAAGCTCCACATATCCCACAAAGTACAAGTGTTTCTATGGCAGATTCTGATGAGAAGATTACCAACCAAGAAATTCCTTTCCAAATTGAAAATCAGTAATGACAGTGCCTACTGCTTCTGTAATATGCATATAGAAACCTGCAAACATCTTTTCTATGAGTGCTCCGGTGTGCGTGCGGTCTGGTTCGGTTTGGAAATAGGATTTCGTTTACAAGCGCCTTTGCCAACCTTTTTCGAATGGCTTATAGCTTGGATCAACAAAGAAAATGCTCCCTTCTAAAGATAGATCCAAAATAGCCACCGTCATGTTTACTACCCTATGGCAAATCTGGTTGCATCGGAATGAAATTGTGTTCAATGGGGCTTCTTTCAACCCAATGAATATCTTACAGAAGGTCCAGGCCTAAGCAAAGCTGACAGGGAAGGTCTTCTCAAAGGAAAACAAAAAACAGTACTCATGGGAGTATGACAGCATTTTTAGAAAAATCAAAGGCTTCTTACACACTACATATTACCTCGTCCCTACTCTAATAAACTGACATATCTTGTCTTTACAAGATCTCAATTCCAACAACATAGCCAGAGAGTAGGCATCGGGATTTGCATATCACAATCTTTGGAGAACATATTGGGTTCTCATGCGGCTTCTTATTATGCTCAAGATCCGTTTATTTCTCGGTCCCTTGCAGTGCTAAAAACACTACAATGGGAAAAACAGCATTATATATACCATATCATTCTTTACACTGACTCCGCTCGTTTGATTGAACAGATGACAGGACATGCGGATATTAGCGCCGTAGCTTTCACTTTTGTCGGATATTGAGAGGAAACACAATGTTGCTGTCTGAAGCGATCTTTTCACTTTTGCTTGCAAAGGTAAATCGGCAGTATCTATGACATGTACTCATAGATTAGATGCTTTTAGATCTACTCATACTTATTTGGACAATGATTACTTGTAAAACGTTACGTCTTAGTAATTTGAAAATGAGACTTTGTATTATCTTTGTGTTACCTTGTATCATTATCTTAGTGATATATTATTTTGAAAAAAAAGCTAAAAAGCGTGACTTGAGTGGACCCACCAGAACCAAACGAAGGTGGTACGCCACATCTGTGCACCTATCAGACGTACAGGACACTAAACTCAAGAGCGACTTTATCAAAGCTTATCCACAAATAAGCCTCTGTCTTATCTATTCACTTTTATTTATGGCTGTATTCATAGGTAGAGTTCCCACATACAGAAAATTCAAAGTGAAATTGTGGACAAAGACATAACACGGAAAATTAACAACAGAGCTGCTAATAAAACATAGCTCGCTAGAACCCTAATCTTATTTAACGGCAGTTCATTTCTCATGCCCCCCAAATCAGAACCACCTCACAGACCCGACTCATACCATAGCAACCAAACCCTAACTACTGACAGACAATTAGAAAGACTCGATAACGACAACCAGATCTCCACCGATCTAACACAGCTGACCGCAATCAGCAACAATCACCGGCTTTGAGGTGCTCCCGCTGCCGGATCCCACCTTCTCGATCGCCTTCACCACGTCCAACCCCTCCACAACCTGTCCGAACACCACGTGCTTCCCATCGAGCCACTCGGTCTTCGCGGTGCATATGAAGAACTGGGATCCATTGGTTCCCGGGCCGGCATTAGCCATGGACAGGATTCCGGCACCGGTGTGCTTCTTGACGAAGTTCTCGTCGGCGAACTTGGATCCGTAGATCGACTCGCCGCCGGTGCCGTTCCCGGCGGTGAAATCGCCGCCCTGGCACATGAAGTTGGGGATCACGCGGTGGAACTTGGAGCCCTTGTAGTGCAGGGGCTTGCCGCTCCGGCCGGCGCCCTTCTCGCCGGTGCAGAGAGCACGAAAGTTCTCGGCGGTCTTGGGGACCACGTCGGCGTACAGCTCCATGACTATACGGCCGGCCGGGGCACCGCCGACGGTCATGTCGAAGAAGACCTTAGGGTTTGCCATGATCTCAGATCTCTCTCTCTTTTTTTGTCGCTACTCGTACTTTGTCGAATACGCTGCGTAGGGTTTAAGTGTTTGAGGGATTATATAGAGGCTGGAGACGGTGGATTATCTATGGAGAGTTGATATCTCGACCGTCCGTTCATTTGACGCGTGTCGAGATCGTGCGGCTTCTTGACGTATGGAAATTGCGTGGGCGGAAAAGTAAACTGCGGTTGGGTTTGTTTTTGACCGTGGTTAATGGAAGGGTCTAGATCACGTGGTATATGCTTTCTATTATTCGACGAAATTTGTGGCAAATACAAAATTCTTATAATGGTGGGAATCAGGTGGAACATGGACTACCGTGGTCCACCATCATCAGTCCACTTTCAGCTGGGGATTTTTTTATATCAACTTGAATGAAATCCAGAACTTGAAAGATTAATTTCGGGCCAAAAAATTTAATTAAAATAATCACTTTATATTTTAATTTCTAATCAAATCTACAGATGAACTATCTTCCGCAATTTAAACTTCTTTTACTTTTTCAACTATTCATCACTCTCTTATTTTTTTTCACCAATCTCTTTATAGTTTATTAATTTCATAACAAATTACAGTTATAGAATACATATCTACAAAAGTTGCCAAACATCAAATTTTGCAAATTTTAAAATCTTAAAGTATAAGAATTTTAAAATGAAGAGATTCTAAAGTTCATAGTATTTTCATTTAATCATATTTTAAAGACACTGACTATGAGCTTCAAAATCTGGTGGGGCAGCTTTCACACCAGACCATTGTTACCTAATAGCAGGTACACTGACATAATACTAATGTCGACCAAAGAGTTATTCTAATAAAAATACCAAAAACGTGTGTACAATGACATGCCCTAAATGACCATGTCACCGGCTGAAACTTCTGATGGCTCAACAAAGTCCATTTTTTATAATATTTTTTTTGGGATAATAAACAAAGTCCTTAGATGTACCATTTCTCACTAAAATCATACGGTGGATTGACAACCACTTAACCTGCGCAAGGTGTTAGTGACAAGTCAATCAAGCTCCAAGCATCAATACACGCGGATCCTCAGTCGCCTCTGTAAATCTCTAATGAAAACATGGAGAGTCCCTATCTGCTGTCCCACAAGTCAGTGTATTCCCTCTTCACTTTCATTGCTATGTAAATGTCACGTGTCCAACACGAAACCGACCACTTCAATAACATCTTAAGCGGAAAAGAGTCCTTCAAGTCACCTGAGAAACCCTATGGAATCACTACACCAAAAGCTTTCATTGTTAGGGCATGAGATCATCCTGTTCCGATGTGCAATGCAGTCTTCAACCTTGTATACCATTTTGAAGAGGAAATGAGAAAATGGTTGAAAAAAATTGCCCATCAAACGGTCCCAACTAGTCAGATCCAATAGTCATGGAGTCGGGCTATTTTTATTTTTTATTTTGGACTGGTGGGTTCTTTAATGCAACAGGACACGAAGTGCACAAAAAGGTGGGGCAGCAGAGTTAGAGCCCAGCCTCCCCCTCTTTTTCCAAACCCAACAAATCTTCGCCGGGTATCATCTCTCTCCACCTAGGAGAGCCTCATCTATCACTTCACAATTACACTGGTTGAAGAGCGAACTGTGGACGCCATTTCTACGCCGTTTGAGGATTTCTTTCTAGTAATAAAAGAACAATTACAACAAATTAGCTTTGGCTAATCTAGAATAATATCTCACGACAAGCCTTCACTTTGTAACAATCCAGGATATACAAATCCAGCTATCTGTTTTACGGACTTCAAAGATGCTTTCAAAAACTCTTGTCCTTCCGCCGCTGCAAAAATGGAAGCAACAAGTGTTAAAGCCATAAAGATAGGATACCAAGTACTTGTAACCCATAAGCAGGACAAAAACTATGATCACCTCTTATCAACTGTTTGAGTTCCTTTGAGAAGTCCTCTACACGTCCTAAAACAGGTCTTATCCCACAAACTTGTGAGACACAGAATTCCAGGTATAATGCCATTTCTGTTATTTGCAGCAGTAACAAACAGACTCCCTGCACTTCAGATGAAACCTGCTTTGACATGTTACCTTCACACAACTCCTTCACAATAACAATCCCTTGATCCTGAAAATCTCAAAGATAAGGCATTTATTCAGAACCGACAATCTTATATACATTTTATACAAATCCAGATAGATGCCTTTCACTAGGTAAGAGTATTGGCAATCATGTGCCACTGCAAGTAGGTTTGCCAAACCTCAACTACAAGCCAACAACCAGACATCAGATAATTATGTTACCATTTGTGTTAAAGGAAGATAACCAGATGTGAATGTTTTACCTGCAAGCCATGTAAGATATCAGGCATAGGAAGCTCGGGAAAATGAGCAACATCAATGAAGCCCACCTCCTCTGCCCTCCTTGAAGCACCTTCAGCTTGGAGACACAAAAATTTCAAAATAAAGAATGCGATTCTATATATCTGTATTGCTGTAGTGTCCGAGAAAAGTGTTCGTGGAGCCAGAGAAGAGTTTTCAGTTGCCTGATCCTTGATGACAATAGCAGACGTCCTACATGATAAGGTAGAAAACCTTGGATTTATCACACAGCCAAGAGGAGATAGAGCAAACCAGCCACTTCTGCTATTAATAATCGGTGGCTTCTTGTACCACTCGAACTCCTCTTTGAGGATAGGATGACACAAGAAAGGTGCAACCCCAAGGCGCTGATTTCCACGGCTAATGAAAGCCAACAAATGGATACTTCTCTCCCTCAACTGTGAATCCATTTCTTTCATGGCCCTAATCCATGAATTCCGATGATGTGCTAGCACACACATTAGCATGAGGGTGTGTTCCTTTTCTGTAAGAGCACCCAGGCTAGTTTGGGTCCTCTGAGCACCGGCTCTTTTCTTGTCATGAACATCAGAGGGAAAGTCTGGTGAATTAAGGAAATACGAGATCAGATAAGATTTCTCCAAGAAGAAGTAAGCTATTACATAGTCCACAATATCAGCACTGATGGAGCCGTCTCCCAAAGAGGTAATAATTGCTGTGACCACAGCCAAGGCCAGGCCCCAAATGTGCTGAGGTTTTCCAACTTTGTCAGATGAGTTAGACAGAGTCGTCTCACTTTGAACCATGAAGGCAGGCCTACCATCTGATAAGTCGGCAAACAAAACTGCCAGAGAGGGCAGAAACCCAGCATTAAGAAGCATTTCAGCACCACCTCTCACACGTGCAATGGTCAAAAGGAACTTCAGTATACTGGGAATTGATTGAAAAGAGCTTTCATGTTGAAGCTTTTGAATAACAAGTTGCAACCGGAGATGTTTCTGTACGATTGGGAACCACGTGCTAGGTGTCAAGAAGCCTTTCAGTATTAAGTCAATAGTAGTCAGGGCAAGGGTACACAGATCAGCGTGCTCAATGTAGTTACAGAGAATGGGTAGCAACCCTAAAGTCGCATTAGACGCCTTGGCATGGGCTTCAACGGATCCCATACCAGCCACCCCAAGTGAATTTATGCAACTCAACTCAAGTGATGATAGAAGCAACCTTACCAACAGCTTCATCGTTGTTCCAACACCAGTAACTGATGTACTAACATCACTCAAGACTTTAAGACCACGCCCTGAGGTTTTCAAGACGAGTACACATGCAGTTGATGGCAGTTCTTTGCGTATAAACCTAATAAATTGCAGCAGCAGTTCTGCTTGAGCTGCAACGAAATCAAGGATATCCCTGCTAGCATCAGAAACAGGAACCAATGATTCTATAGTAGCTTTAAGGCACTGGCATATCTGGTCTGTACATGACAACACTAGTTGCTCAGGAATCTTGCCAATAGCCTTCTTCTCTGCTGACTGCAAGACAGATAATTTTGAGGTAAATACAAAAAGATTTGAACTTTCATAGACCTTTAAAACTGAATTCAAACAACTACAAGTAGATCACGGACAACTGCACACCAGCTTCATCGCCCCTTCCGGCCCTCCTTGTGTTTTAGGAAAGTTTAACCGTTATGTTTTTATTTCTCCATGTTTACTGTTAACTATGCAAATAAATATTATCCTCTATCGATATGTAAACATGTCCCTTAGGGATTTAGTAAATCAATTACTAACAAAAAAGTGACTATTAATGAGAGTAGCTCATCACTTGGTAGGTTCAATAAATTGAACTCTAAGAAAGCAAAATTCCGGGACCAGAAGTTGGAGACCAAATTGTGTGGCTAGCTGTAATTTAAATGTTATAAAAAGGATGCTTCACAAATGCAACTAACACATCGTATGGTCCCCTATCTTTTGGTCCCAAGTTTGAGCCGCCTAGCATTACTCTTCAGTAAATGTAAATCCAACCAGCACCAAAAACTTAGCACTTGAGATCATATCTCAAAGGTCCTGACTAGAGAACTCACATCCTCATCATCCACAGACAACAAACTTGTCAATGCTCTTAGAGACGAAAGCCTGGAATGCGCAAGCAACAACATTGAATTTACGTCTTGCAAACAAAGCAACATTGTTTCCGCAACAGCTTTAGATGCTTTCCAGTGAGAAAAATCCCAAATCTCTAATCCCAAATCCGCACGCAGACGAATTGTGTCAAACAAGTACACATCCTTGCCATGAGCTAAAAGGTCTTCATCATACTTGTGTCGATAACTTTGCAGAATCGTCGATTCTATAAGATATTGAGAGAGCTCTTTGAATGGTTTATGATCAATCGTACGGCCTTCGAATTCTCCTCGCAAATGGTAATACAGATCACTGAGGACTAGACTCTCTAGCTCCTTCTCATTGCTGAAACAAGACAAAAATAAAGGATATGAAATTAGCCGTAAACCAGAATTCGTTTCATATTAGAGCATACTACATTTTTCGGATAAGAAACTTAGTCGTCGTTTGGGAACGCTTCTATTTGCACATTTCCTTATATCTTTTTGTGAAAAAATAAACTACAAAAAAGTGTTAGATTGTCAATTTCGTTTTTTCAACTTGGGAAGCAATTCTGAAATTAAGGCAAAACAATCCAAAAAATGGAACTGCCAAACCAGTGATTTCGTTTCGTTCCCCATCTTCCCTTGAAAGATATTGCTTCGACCGCCATACAGGTACAACCGTGACCAAACCACAAAGAATCGCTACGACCATCGCAAGACCTGTATCATCGTAACACCGTCCCAACCAATCTCTTCACCACCACCAGCCACAATCATTAGCCAGCGCCAACAGCCAGCAACAGCCACCACCACTGGTCCAGATGAGGTAGGCCACAGATTTGGGTCTCGGTTCTGTGTTATATCTGCAAGCTGCTTCTTCATTCTGTCGACTAAAAGATCTGCGCAGCTGCAATCCGCCGATTTTTGCCAACCACCGCTGGCACAACTCTTACCTAGTGTTTAATACATTTTTGTGCGCTGATGAATACCACTACAGATGTAATTTCAGGAAGTTGTAGGTAAGGGATTGTGTGTTCATTTATGTAGAGAGAGTCCAATAAAACCTGTTTCAAATTGATATATCAATGGAATCTCTGTACAGAATGCGAACACAACAAATCACGTGTACATAAACTGACAGCTCTTTTATTTCGATTTCAATTACAGATGGTATACCAGTGTCGGTTGCTGGCTTTGGTACTTTGAAACGAACAAAAAATGGACACAGGGAATATAGACAATGGAAGGAAGTTCTAATGCAACAGCTGGATTTGTAGGAAGTAAAGAAGCAACTAGTGATATTGGATAGTCTTTATTATTCATCTCATTTGAACCCCAGCAATAAAAGCACTAACCTTTCTTTTCATTTTGTTTTATTTTTCCCTTTTTCTTTTGTCACATATTCGAACTATTCAATTCACCAGAACAATATCAGATGATTACATTTTCTAGTTGAACGTGTTAACTTCATGCACCATACCTGTAACCATGCTGTCTGTATTGAGCCAACATTTCAGAAAAAGCAGGGAGGTCGATCAACTGCATTTGGGAACAAATCATGGGTAGACTGAATCAGACAATAAGCTACTTCAAAAGAAGAGATTAAGAGAAATCACACTGAAAATATAAGAGAGACAACCAAACCTTCTTTGTCACCAGAACAATCTTATCAATTAATGATACCGACAAACTCCCAGTATCACCTGTTTTTAATCTCCCCATCACATGCACAGAGAATAGACCAGCAGCAATCTGCAAACTCCATTATCAATAAAAAACTACAAGTAAACATGCAATAGCAGCAAGTTGCTCATCGTCAATCATGCCCCGTATCAATGATCAGAAAAATATTATGAGTTATCAACTGCTAAGTTTTATGAACATTGCTTCTCCCAGCAATCAGCATTATGAAGCTTTTGAGAAAGAATGCACAGGTTCTTCCAGCCTTGGACACCTATAACACTTTAACCTTACAACAGAAAGATATACATAGGTAGTGCCCACGCTAGGCACCGGCACGAGATGGCGTCGAAAGTACACGAAAGCCCTAGAACAGAAAGAACTATATAGCAAGATAACATCAAGCAGAGGACACTTCGGCTGAAGACCATATTAGGCACATTTCTATGTCAAGTAATAATGAAGCACATACACATAACTCCAGCAATCATTTGAGCAGTATTCATCAATATAATGATCCAAATCATAGGCGTAATTGTCTATTTTAACAAACTACTCAGCAGCTCAAAAGCATTTAGAACAATGCGACTAGCCAAATAATCATGTGTATTTCACAAATTTTAGAGATGACGTCTACATGCATGAAAGCTTTGAAATCATCGATACAAAACGAGGAAAGAGCAGTGAAAAAAGAGAGAAAAGGTGAGGTAAAATGCGGATGGCCCCCCGAATCTAGCTTCCCATTTGTTTAAGGAGGATGATACAGTCCTAAAGTCCCTATCTGGAGCTACACGAAAGCTAGCCCCATTCTAGTAGCAACTTATTCATGGTTCTTCACGACAGTTTCTCCAGGTACAAGGAGCTTCTCCATTCTCCTTGCTTCACCCAGGTTGCACAGAAAGAATTTAAAAAAAAAAAAAATATCAAAGTCAATCCAAGCCTTTTTGCAACTAAAGGGTCAAAATGTGTCACT
This sequence comes from Escallonia rubra, assembly GCA_033065855.1. Classification (NCBI taxonomy): domain Eukaryota; kingdom Viridiplantae; phylum Streptophyta; class Magnoliopsida; order Escalloniales; family Escalloniaceae; genus Escallonia; species Escallonia rubra. The sequence continues at coordinate 50,060 of JAVXUO010003061.1, read as the reverse complement.
ACTGCTTCTTTCAGTGACAAAGGGTGTGGATTTAGCCCCACCCTATCTTCAACCAGCACGTTAACAGTGTCAAACTGTAAGAACTGCTTTCCAAACACTAAAATAAATGAAAGAGGATATAACTGCACCTTTGCCCGAAGATATTTTTGATTGTCATATACACATGAAGTGTATGCCTTGATCAGGTTGTCTAACGCAGAGCTCTCGAACCATGTTGACAATTCATTATTTACGCCACGCTGCCTGTTATTTTCAGTACCACCAGCAATATCCTTTCCATCCCCTGATGATTCAGAAGTTTGTTTTACACGTAGCTCGGCATGTAATAACTTTTTCTCCAAAAACATCTCATAAGCCAAAATTTGCAATACAGCAGATTGGCATTGATATTGGTACGCCAACTTTATCACCTCCTTCTCAGTCTGCTTTTCACATGGACTAGATTCCATACCACCAACTAGCAAGATAGAAGTGGACAACTTATTCAAGAACTTCGCAGAATTTTTAAGCCATTCCAAAATATTTGAGAAATGAGCAGCTCCTTGCCACAATGCCTTCAGGAAGTTAAGAACATTCAACAGTATGTTGGGGTTTCTGGGGATAAAGAAAACTCAATAAATCAGAATGTGAGACAAAGACATATAAGTAATCACAAACATGTTATTCCGTGAAGTATCATAGCTTAATAGAAAAAGTTTACGTCTTTATCAGATCTTCGGCTTTTCCAACGTATAGCAGAAGTGCATCTAATAAATTAGCTCCCTTGGACCCCAATGACACAGAGGTAGCTTCATCTGGCAGCTTCACACCATTGGATACTATTTGGACACTTGCATTCTCTTTGGAAGCAAGTATAGAAACAAGAAAAGCGGGCTGCAAAAGCATATGAAAACTAAAACAGTCACTGCAAAACAATGTGGAGAATGACAGGCTGGATACATAAGAAGAAAGAATATACATTTGTAGCTTGTAACCAGTGCCCAGTAGGGCCAAAATTCATGACTACTGGGGTGCTCCCAACTTCTCAAGCATATCGTTGTGTAACTTAACAGCCAAACATGGGGAAAAAATGGACTATAAGTTCATTGAGCCATAGAAAAGGGAACTTAGTTTTAGAGTATTGTCATTTTCACTTAAAAATCCGACGCTAAATAAGTATCAAAATCATAACGGTAAAGCAAGTAGGGAGCCAAACTCAAAATTCTCCAAGATATAGATTAATTGCAGAAATGAAGGAATGGCTATCATGTCCAACATCTTCAATGTTCAACCTCACAAGTAAGATCTAATTGCAAAACCACAATCATAAAGAACTTCAATTCCTTACTTAACCTAGCTACGATTGGCAACAGATATACCCAATCATGACGGCAACGTAAGCCAAACTGACCTGATAGATTGCTGCAGAAGTCAGCATCTTCAATGTCGCAGCAATGAGTTCTTCATTCCATGGTGACTGCTCACGGAGAATGCTAGTAACTGAATTTCGAAAATCTGCTATCTGCACCCATGATGAAACGTAAACAGTTAAACATATGAGCAAAAGGAGTCTATAAATGAAATTAAGCAAGAGGCAAAAACCTGCTTGTCATCCAGACCAAAGCATGCATTTACTATCACATATTGTTGTGAGTAATCTGCAATAACGAATAACATAGAAAGCACTTTTGCAGCACCAACCTGTATCATCTGCATTAAGAACTCAACAATGAGTAAAATGCCATTTGATGTATCTTCTAGACATTAAAAAGTGCTGTTTATTAAGTTATACAACTGTAATAAAAACAAATGCACGTGAAGAGAACACTAACTATTCAGCTCCAATAGATGCGCAACATCATCATGCAAATTTAAAAAATGTAGACATTTTAGTTCTCACGGAGTGCTGTCAAAAGATTAGTGTGCAGTAAAATATGTGTACTAACCAAATTTTATCATCTCACGTGCTGCCAAGTAAGAACGGCATTATCGACATGAAAACTGTTCTATACACTTTAAATTACAGACTTGGAAACATTAGAGCAGTACCATGCAGAAAAGATGTGGGAAGAAGACAATTTCATGTTAAGGAGGGAAAAGCAGCCATCTGAATTATTTAAAGGAGTGAAGGTTTGCGCAAGATAGTCCATACAGGATTTCTCGACCATGATATCAAGGATATCACTGCGCTGAAAACAGGAATTGGTTTGGTTGTTGATGACAGCACTGCTTGTAGAAAGACTGGATAGCTGGGCAAAGGATCCTGAAAAAAGCACAACTAAATATTGGATTGGGTACTGAAACAATATATCCCATATTTTGCATAGTAAATGTGAAAGCTAAATAACACAAAGCAGACAAATGCCTGTACTACATATCAATAACGCGCATCTTGATATGCTATAAGCGGCTTAGAGAGAGGAAGAAAAAGGGGGGTGGTTCGATTTCCTGTTAAACCATAGAGACTACAATGCAAAACCAGTAGAGATGACAATACACGCCTCAAGTTGATATGTAATCAGCTCTCCTTCAACCAAGCAATTTACAAAGGTTTCCCTTAGTTTAGAAATGAATCTATTTGTTTTAGGATATATGCATAGTCAAAGTCTAAATGATTTAGACTAAATCTTTAAAAGCATACCTTCGAGAGATCAAACAGCATGATGAAAAGTATATCCAATACTGAACAAATAGCCAGCTGTAATTGTTCTATCTCGATCGGCTCGTAAAGGCGGCTAACATAAAGTTTCTGCAAGAAAATGGCTAGTTTAGTACGGAAACCAAAGGAGCGTGCACCTTGGAAATGTCACAAGTCAAGGAAGATAGGCAGCAACCTGACCTCTAATGTCTGTGTAGTAGTACAAACAATTCGAAATAGGACGTTGTGTACTGAAGTATCTGAGAGTATTATATCCCGGACCACCTCACCCAGTTTCTGATGGTATGTGACCGACCAAATACATTTCTTTATCACTTCAAGCACCTGTAAAGCAAAGGAAGAACAACATAATAATTTGAACACTTTCAAAATCCGTTGTATATTTTCACAGAAAACATAGAGTTCAGATTAAGCTGGAAATTTTGTTTTGGTAAGTTACAGCAGGAAATTCACAGCAGGGCAGCAAATCAAAAGAGGTACAGTATCTAGCAAAAGTAGAAATGGGCGGAACACCTAATCCCCAAGCAGTTATGAGCGCCCGCATAACCAGCTACAAGATTACAGCAGCCTTACCAAATAAGAAGCAAGTTCTTGCTTGAAAAAAGTTGGACATGAACAAATTTGCTATGCCTCAGAGATGTAATAAGAAAATGTAGTCCAAATCAATAATGTTCAGGCCCACTTCAGTTTCTGCTGCAGAGTTTGTCCATATTTTGCAGTCGCCTCTACAAATAAAACAGTCCTAAGCTACAAACTGGGAAACCAAGAGGACGACTTCTTCTATTGGCGCTCCTACCTTACTACACTACACAACTAGCTGAAAAGACGGATCAATTTGAAAGACATAAAACTGGTGCAACACTTGGCAGACCTCTTATTGTACATAGAATATAATAGCAGTTTACGATAGAAGTTGGGCATTACATGTAGAAAACTTGTTCTCTGATATTCACAAATGGCTTTGCCTATGCAGAACCTATTATTCGACTCTCAATGTTGTGTTTTAGGCATTTATGATCACGCCTGGGCTGCCCTATTACTCAGTATTCCATTAACTTTCTTTTCCTTCGGTTCCACTTGTACTAAAGCTCATGATTATAGATTTTTTTGCAAAGCTTAAGATAACCCAACATAGAGTATCCCACCCTGAACTGATGAACTAACATAAAAAAGGGACAAACATATTTGCATTGTAAAAGTAAAGAGAGATACCTTGAGGGTCACCTTCCAGCGAACATGCCTCACCTTGTATTTCCAATACTCGTGATTAACTAAAACATACTGGACGGTGAAAACAACAAGAGCCATAACGATATCATTTTCTACTCCCGTCTCCACAAGCTGCATGGTGAAGTCCAGGACTGCAATGTGGAAAAACAAGCAGGACAGGACATCATGCAAGGCTACAATACCAAGAAAGACATCGAAATAATGTCAACAGAAACTACAATTTATTCAAATTGCATTGCTCAAAAAAAATTAGGAGTATTGATAGAAACATGCTTAATCTCTATACCCTTATAAAAAACCTTAAGGGCCTTTACGTGTATCTGCCCCTTCTTTGTCAGTTTGTGCATGATGCCATTATTGGGGCCTCTCCTACTCCAAATTATACATCTTTGTCACTGCCATACACGACAGCAAGAGAGATAAGCTTGTTGTTGTTTCTAGATCTAACCTCCACCGCCATACACTGTCTTCCTCACAACAAAGACGGAGGGTCGCTGACCTCATGCATTATACAGAATGAGGTCTAGCAGTGGATCTCTATGCAAACAGGACTAGCCATGACGACGACTCGATCCACGCTACTCTTCATTTACATTCGCATCATTCATGCCAATTCTGTCATCCCTCTCTGTCTGGGTATCTAACGTGGGATGGTGACACCAGCAGAGGACTGGTAAGATTGGGTCATTCTTCTTACTCCTCTTTACTCACTTCAAGTTCCTCTGCACCATCCGCTGGCCATAAGGTGGTGCTCGTAGTGAAATTGGACTCCCAGAGCAGGGAGCTGCTCACTTGGGCTGGTGACAGAAAGATAGCTCTTCATGTTTGAGCAGCAATGGTAAATTTTCGTGATCGAGAAAGGATGGCTCTTTTTTTTTTTTTCTTTCTTCAATTTTCTTTTGGGTTGGTTTGATTCTTGATGTCTTATTGTAGGTTTTGATTGGTTATTATGTCCACTGGATCTAAATTCTTTAGCTTAAATTGGTGTGTTCTTCATTATGTGATTGCTCTTCTTGCTACATTGTGTGATTGCAATTTTATGGGGTGATTTGGGGTGGGTTCATTTATGTTTATTGAGTGATTTGGTGAAATGGGTTGTGGATCTTGATAAGAAGTCTTCTCAGCTCTCGCCTGTGAAAGCGTTCGACTATGTTCTTGCTGTGTATGAAGGTTTCTGCAATTTGAAACAGGTTGAATATGTACACTTTAATTTTTCTCTCTCATAGGAAGTTTTCTCAGTAGCAAGTGATTACGCTAAATGAATTATAATGGTTTATTTTCTCCATCGGAACTTTACAAGGGTGTATAGATTGGGCTATGTTTCATTACCAAGTGATTCGTTGGTTCAGCTTCCATGACTTGAGAAAATACAGTTAACTTCGGAGATATTGGTTTGGATTTCTTTCCAGCATCTTTCATGATTAGGATTTCAATGACATGAGGTTTAGTGGAGACTTTGTCGATGGATCTCAGCAGTCAACTCTCTTTCATTATTTTGGAAGTCATCTTTCCAGTATCCACTTTTACTGAGAAACTTAAGGGAGAAAACAGAAAGTAAATCACTCAACTGCACGTTCTGCTGTTTTACTCATCAAAAGTGGAAGAATTGGGTTAACTTAACTGAGTTGCTTGAAAGGTTCAATTTGTCCAAATACAGTAAAACAATATATCTTGATATAATGTACAGATCTTGAGATTAACGAGTTCAGTTTTGGGTGGAAAGTATTACAGGTGGATCTCAAGCTCAAGATCTGTAGGCTCATCAATCCGAAAAATTATGGTCCGGGGAATCGTTACATAGCTACTGAGGTTATTGTAGGAACCGTTCCTAAGTATCTTAGGATCCTCTCATCAGCATCTGTTGCCAAGTACCGAGCAAAGAAGTTAAAAAGGGACTGTTCAACTCTTGCTGAATAACGGCAAAATTTTGTATCATAGAAAAGCCTCTTCAGGATCTAATGTCGGAGCACAAGGTAATTCTCCAATGAATTTTGTTGTATCTGGGTTATCCTTACAGGATGAGCCTTGGCACAACTATATGGTTGCTTTATTATGATATCTAACCTCTCCACACTGCATAATGGCGACAGCCTCATGAACCTGGCAGAGTTCTTACAGTTATTCTATGTTGCCTGCAGCAACTGAAAATCATCACCGGAGTGCTTTACTCAGTGCAATTCAGATCATTGAGCACGAATCAGAAAGTACAGAATGGCAATGAGGGGAAGTCTACAGCCATATGTAATCAAGGTACTACCAGGAACTTGGAGCCAGCATTGATAAAAGCTGGTCCCGAGCATAGGGAGACTGTCCTGAAGCGAAACTGTCCATCCGATTCTGACAGTTAGTTTAACAAGGAGTAATTTTATTTTGTATTATAAGTGAGGCACCTTCTTTTGTTTAATTGAGGATAGTGTAACAGCCTTTGCCATATCTACTTACTTCCTTATATCATTACTGTTTTTGATTGACCAGATCGATGCAATTTCCATGCATCTATGTCTAATGTTTTAGCATCAATCTTTTGCACACTCAATTACTTTGAGACACCCACGCGAGGCGCAAGGGTATCTAACTAGTGAAATGAAAAAAGAAGTCAATGCACTTGGTATGTAATAGTAATACCATAGTTACGTATGTGCTCAAGCTAGCCCAACATCACTATCACTAACAATGCAGAGTCAAAAAATTAGATTCGAGAATAGTTGACAGGAAATATTAGGAATTTCACATAGCAAACCTGAAAGAGTCAACGGGCAACAGCTATCGTTATGCTGACAATCTGTCAGAAGCATTTTTGCAAGTCTTCCTGAGAGCAACCATGAGCCACTGAAATCACAAAGGAGATATAAAATGAGATAAAATGACATGTTATTAGAAGTGGACTTCAGACAAATTTCACCCAGAACCATTACCAAAATATATTTAGAAAGAGCAAAAACAAAAATCTCGCAAAGAAAAATCATTTGTTGTGTAAACTGATCCTACTTCCCCTCCCAAATTATCCTCCATTAATTTGATTGCGGTGTTGTGAGAAAATGAGCTTCATGCACCCTGCGCCCCATATGTTATACTAACAGGACAAGAAAGTGACTGTGCAAGCCCAAAAGAAATTATACGTACAACTCATCTATTATAAGCTCACTACATGAAAGGACATTATAATATCTATATAGGTACATCCTGAATGGAGACTGCATGGATTAGAAAAAAAGATAAGGAGTAATGCTTAATGATCTGAAAGAGAGTCACAACCAGCTTTTTTACACTACATCATATCTAATACATGCGCCTTAATTATCAGATACCTAATAGTACGCATTAAAGTGGTCGAGTATTGCAAATAAAATTCACCTTGATAAACCATCAGAGCCAATGCCCAAGGGGTTCGTCCTAAAGGCAACATCAAATATATTTGCCTTCAGAGCCATTGTAGCAACCTGAGATGGGGAGCTGCAATGAAGAAGATATTCATGAAAAGGAGTACAAATAATAAAACCAACGAAAAGGAATTCACAAAGACAAAAGACCACATGAAAATGATTAAAGCTACTTATATCAACTATTATAAGTCTACGTATAAATCAACTATTTTATGGCCCATACTTAGTTCAGATCAATTGCACAAAAGACCAAGAGGTTGTGTGATGCAGTCCCACACCGTCTAGGCATGGGAAAACTCTTGGGCTTATAAGGGATGTGTTTTCTTATTTGGATAGTGAGCTTTTCAGGTTCCCATTGCGCATCAATTAGTCTCAGAGCCGCCCCATGCCTAGCACGGTTCAAAGTCTCGGTAGCAACCTTAAGCTAGTTACTTGCTAGAAGCGCCACCTATTTGCATAAAAATAACAAAGAATTCTACATAATAAGAGCAACTAGATTGGGCACTTAAGTTGCAACAGACGGCAGAAAAGAGACGGATACAGAACAGCCAAACAGTGATGGACCAGTTGTCTGCTCGTCAACTGAATCTTAAGAGGGTTATGTCCCTTGGATCACCTACAGACAGAGCAGCTTCTCTTACTTTCCTCCTCTTCTCTTCCTTTTCGTTTTGTTCCTGTTGCGCAGAACTTCACCGACATCTCGGCCTTCAGCAATATAGGCACGAAATCGGAGAGATATAACATCTCTGCATGCAAACTGCTCAGGTCTTTCACAAGGTTCGATGACTTCTGAAACCAAATTGAGACGCCAATTTCTCGGAATAAAGCCAAAATTTTGAACCATGATGCCCAGCCTTGGGTCCACTAACATTTACCAATGTGCTTGAGTAGTCCCAACAGAGGTCAATGTGCCTGAGGGTTTGTAGCCCCTTTGCAGAAACGCAAGGCTTTCAAACAAAGGCAAACTATGCATTCCCACATTGGCAAGGCATGGGATATTCTGGGGGTTATAAGGGCATGGGTTCCCTCACTTAAATAGCCAGCCTTTCAGGTTAAGTTATCCAATTGCCCCTGTTAGCATCATGGTCCATGTGAGCGAACACTGGAAGCATATGTTATAACATGATAGTTGTTCAAAAAAGCCAAGTCTTCTTCACAGCGTACAATTTTCCAAAGCAATTGCCAGAGAATGCATCCTATAAGGACCACAAGAACTCCAACAAGTTCAAATTCATTGAAAGTTTAAATTCGCAAGTATTGATCAAACAGATTCAATTGGTTACCATTTTAACATCTTCGCAAGGATGTTAACACCCATTGACATCATCATCACGCCATCGCCATTAGGAGACAGATTTTTTACCAGGGTGCAAATTATCTCAATCACATTAACCCTGAAATTCAATGACAGAGAACTATGATTGGAAGGCTAAACACTGAATTAGGACACCCTTTATCAGCAAACATAGAAAGATACCACTCATACTTCTCTATCTGCCCGTTCATGCCAGCTGCTTCATCATACAACGTGTTGTCAGTGCCCAGAAGAGAATAGCATACAGCCTGCAAAGAACAAAATTATGACGATTCCAGACAAGATGGCAAGTTTCCTTCTATATACATGAAGACAAACTTTTAATGAAGATGGAAAAAACCTATAATTCATTATTTCTCAATGTGTGTGCATGTGCATATGTCAACAAGGTGAGTGAGTGTGTACACATTATGTTTCTAATAACATTAAGGGTATATTTAGACACACACACACACATGTACTACGAGTAACACAACTCCAACACCCCTTGAAGTGAACACCTACTGTTACAGCAATGCTGAGTTAAACCAGTAAATAGTTTTATGACCAAAATATAGCAAAGAGAAAGAACCTAATTCTGGCATTGGCCTACAACTCCACGTCTTTATTTAAAGACTCAAGAAATGTGTACCTCCTTGGTACATATTTCTTAGCTTAGCCACTTTTCTTAACAAAAATCAGGATAAATCTTTCCTTTTACTGCTGTAATAGGTGTACAACATCATGCACACCATATTAATGAAACTCACTCGAACTTAAAGTGATTAGGTCACCATTGTGAACACACATATGGCTGACAAAAGGGCAAGGCTCTTGACTTATCTCAAATAATAATCGTTACTTCTGTCATGCAATCCCATGCTCTCAAAAGCTTAAGCAATTAATAGGGCCAAAGACACTCTCCCTCACGTGCAGTCATTATGTAGCACGGGGAGAAAAAACCACGGTGAGACAACATAACAAAATGCTGTAACTGCATTAAGATAAACGGAAGGACCAAATGCAAGCATTAAGGCATGCAGCCAGGGCCTTGTAAAACCAGAATTTTCAATAATAACCAACTTGTTTGCTGAGAGAGAGAGGGAGATATATATATATATGTATATATATATATATATATATATAGAGAGAGAGAGAGAGAAGACGGCAAAAAATGAGGTTGTCATACAACTCTCACTTAACACACTAACACAAGTAATCATCACAAAGTGGACGTAATAGAATAAATGATCCCTGAAAGTGGATAGAAAAGAGCATTGGCAAACAAGAAGCTCAGCCATATCATTGAAAAGAGGGCATCAATTACCATGTTAAAGGTGACCAACCGACCAAGCAAGTCAAGAGTTGCGAGAACTTCGTCAGTTGCATCAACATATATCTCCTGGGCCAAACGCAAGAGCAGCACCAGCACCCCAGATTGTGCATACTACACAGTAATCATGCAGAAATCAGCCAAAAAGAGCATTTGCAATATTATCAATCTCCATAGACTTAACTAACCCCAAAAACTACTAAATTCTGCTCCGACTAGGAAATGGTAGACAAACCCCTCTCAACTCAATTAAAGCACAAGCTGCTCCAAAAATTAGAAGAGTAGCTGCAAGTACATGCAAGTTGTAACAAAAAGGATTTTAAAACATGTATGTGCTTCAAAATATTTAAGTTTATTAGTATTATTCTCCTGCAGAAATCTGATGCTCTCTCGGCACAACAGAGACCCCACCCCAACCTCACGCACCGGGGGGGAAGCGGGGGGGTTTGTGTTTAAGGCTCCTGTCGAAGTCAACAACCTTTGAACTATAACTATGGTACGAGTTAGAATAGAAACTCCTTTTTTAAGGCAAAGACCCCTGCAGATAACCAGAATCAACACCCCACCAATGGTCTCTTTCCCTACTTCCCTGTCTTTTAGTCAGAATGGCATCACCCATCCCCTCCTTGTGCACTAAGTACCAATTCACAACATCCAAAGCGAGCAACATTTTGCTGTGTGCCTCAGAAATGACAATTTCGGGAATAAAATCCACAGAGCCCTAAAAAAAGAAGAGGCATAGATCTGCAGCACTGCCAGATGCAGAAACACCACAACCACGAAAGACCCATTTCTGAACATTCCCCTAAACAACTAACAATTTTCATCGTTATTAATCTTGGTAAGTTGGGATAAAAGATAGTACATAAGCATACATACATCCCTTCCCCCCACCACCACAAAAAAAAAAAAAAAAACCACACACACACACACACACAAGTATATGCTAAGTACTGAAACTGATATAACATGAATGAGTATTGTGGAACAAGTGACAGAGAGAGTCTTCCTCCACGAGATGATATAAAAAGCCCACTCGCACACATTATATACGGAAACCAGAGCACTATGCTTAAGTACTTTGATCCGAAAATGTACCACTTAACCATGTACTTATCATGTACCTCAAGAACAGACGGGCAAATACTATAATCTAGCAGAGAAGGTCCATCATAAGCACACAAAGTCTGCTTGGAGTTAGCCATGAGCTTGAGAAAAGGGAACTCAATTGAATAGAGAGGAGAAACTATCTTACTTTATCACAGATACAAGTGAGTGTATCTTATCAACTTTACTTCAGCAAAAGAAGGGTCAATGAACAATAAAATCAGACAGAGAGTGAGAATGCGCTTCTTGGTCGTTTTATCATTTTCTGCTATTTCAGTAGACCTAGCAATTTACTCTGAATCAGACAGGATTTTACTTTTGTCAAATCCTTTTGTCGGCCATTCTTCAGGAGTCATAATGAAGATGGGCCAAAATATAAGGAACCTAAAGTGTTACTACCCCAAAGTGTATGGAAGACCCATTCGCCAAAAGATAATCAATATAACCACACTAGTTTCAGATGAACACTGTCAAGTTAAAATTGGCACTAGAAGTACTAGGTTTGTCTCAAAATTGCCTTTGGAACTATCTTAAATTTCCTAGCCAAAAAGAAAACTCATCTCAACCACTGACAGCATATATGAGAATAAAAACAGATTCATAATGCCAGACCAATAGGTGACATTAAAGGAGACTGGGACAGAAGATAATAGGTGACATTTAAATCTAACAGATACATCACATTACATTGTCATGCACGTTGTACCTGATCAAATCATATGCACTAAAGTTTCTTTCAAATTTCCCGTGAAGTTCACATTAATAAACCTTAAGAGAAGCCTGGATTATATTACCACACAACTTCACTAGATAAAACCCGAGTTAATACTGAAGAGAAGAAACAAAAACTGATAACTAGCATGTGAGAGGCAAGCTCCAACAACGAAAAGAAACGAAGGGAAAGATGCAAATAAAGCAATTTATACAATAACAGCCACTAACATAAAAAGTGGACACCTTCTCCAGTATAAACAAGTTTAAGCCAATCGAAACAACAGAAGACAAACTTCTTAATGCCTTGAGTAACCACAGCTATCAAAACTGAGATATATGTTATAACACCAAAGGTATCGTTCATTTACCTCCCACCGTACAAGAGCAGTGTTTGCATCAACCATTTTCAGCACATGACCACGTGTTCTACTTGGTATATACAGACCTTCAAGACCAGGAACACGCAATGGTAGTTGTGTTTCAACAATCTGGGAGACGTTATCCACCAAGGAATCGCTACTTATCTCAAACAAAGATGACAATCCGACAGACTTATCCAGAAAATTATACCTGTTGACAGATCAGATAGTTAGGTGGTACGCACCAACATGATTAGGAAAGGGTATATGTACCATCCTAAGTTTTGAAGGCGTAAAGACTTGAACATGAATACTAATAACTCCATGAATACTGTAGCTGTGCCTCTAACACTTTGATAGTATGTAAAACTGAACCTGGAAGGAAATTCCAGTCTGCCGCTAGCGGGTGATTATCTTGGGGATAAGTTAGAACTTAGAATGTATGAGTAGTAAGTCAATATTTTAGACTTGTTATTCACAGTAACAAACTAACATCTACTAGCACAAGCACCGCACTGCCGTGGGCTAAAGCAGGCATAAAATAAAGAAATCATAATGATTCTAGAAATAATCTCAAAATTTTAAACAAGAATATAGGAGAGAAGATGTCTCATGAAGTGACAGAAAAGATCAATCATGCATTGAACAAAACAAAGATTCCAGCTTTTGTTCCGCATCATTTAAAAGATCCATGAATATGGAAGGCCGTACAAGGCATAGAGAGGCTGATCTAAGTCAAATATACCTTATGAGGATATGTAGAGACGTATATCAAGAAACTTCATTGTCAAGCCATTAAAATGTGACAATCAGAAAACTTACTCAAACCAGCCAAAGTATCACAGCAAACTAGACTAAAATGTAGCAACGCAAACTACAATAATTCAACTTACACGCATTCTGCAGGCCAACTTCCTTCACAGAGGGCTGACAACAATCGAACAAGTTCCACAATCCTGAAAGGAAATTCACCCTCTAAGTTGCAAAGGAGGCATCGAATAGGACCGTCAATGAAACTGTCCTTATCCCAGAACTGGATACAAAGAGACTCCTGCACCATTCATTGTCAACAATCTCCTATAAGTGAAGAGGGAAGAGAACATATACATATTAGTAAATGATCACTTTATATTATTAACTATAATATCCCAACCTCTCCACAATAAATTTTGCCAAGAATATCCAGTATCAGTTTAAGGTTATTGTCCTCGAACTGCAAGACAGAGAAAGCATAGTTAAGAAAAAAATTAAATACATTCCTTACAGGATCAGGACAGGGATGCATAATGCAATTACCTGAAGACTAATCTCATAAGATGCAATAAATGAGGATATAAAGGTTCTCAAGACACTTCTGTAACCAGCAACTGGACCCTGATCATTTGCACCAACGCAGAGAGTAGACAAGTCAAAGAGGTACTATCAATGACATGGCACTTAAATACACTTAGAACTATCAACAGGGAACAACTCACTTCCGAATCCTTCAATACACTACTTTGAAGAATTTCAAGAAAATAGTTCAAAGAGGCAGCTTCAAATGCTTGACGAACATAACCAACATGACTGATTTCCTGTACACTGGAACCAAGTTACTTTATGGAAGAAGAAACAAGAAGGTAGAGCAAGTAATGGTTGAAAGGCAATGTACCATTAGCACACTATACTCTTGTTTTCCTGGAAGAGATGAAATGAGACAAAGAAACACTGCCCATGCTAGAATAAGAGGGCCTGCTTCTTTTGTCTCAAAAGCATTGAAGCCGGAAATTATCGCGTCCATCTCTTGAATATCGATCAATGAAAAAGCTTTAGTCCCCTGCCTGCTTGGCGCAAAAGAGGACCATTCAATCAAATAAAAAAGGGATAACGCGAAGAAGAGGGACAGAACTAGTAAAACAGATAGCCATGATACATTTCTGCAACAAATCAAAAATTAAGTTAAAAGAGAGAAACACCTTGATCCCAAGAAAATACAGAGTACTAGTTTCTACAACATTTAGTCCAGCAAACCCTATAACTAGTAGTTACAGAATAAAAACAAGCCATCTAAGGAACACTCAAACTCAGACCACGACAACAAGAAATTTTCAATATCGTAGAAAACTTTACCAAAACATTTAAATTAATAACCCCCTATAACAAACTTGAAGAACTTGGCATGTTCTGCAGAATCTCTTTTAGATTGATTTTTCCAACAAATTATTTATCTATCTAAAAAGTAACATATAAAGAGAATATATATGAAAAAATTTAACTGCAAAAAAACAGAAGCTTTTTTATGTTCAGTGAAGCCCCAAATAGGGGTTTCCACGAAGACCTCTCAGGTACCTTGGCAAGGTGTTCAAAGAGAGGGGGAAGCTAATCCAGGGCTTTGAAGGAGGGAGAAGGAACGGAAGCAGGGAAGAGAATGAAAGTGAGCATGACAGTACGTCTGAATAATTAGTATTCCTAACTTACTCCCTCCGTGACGAGGTGCAGCATCAGCCAACTTACAAGTGAACTCAAGCGATAGGTCTCTTGACTTTTCTTAACCAATCATGATGTAGGATTTTACGTTTTTCAAAACAACACAACCTGGTAAATTAGCCAACTTTGAAATCACCAAAAACTAGCGCCTTCAATAAAAAAAGTGGCAGTATGTGTCTTCTTTGCCCAGGCGCATGCCTTTTTTAATAACTGCACTTAATGCCAGGCCGCCTAGGGGAGACGCTGGACCTGCACCTGACTGCGCCTTGTGCCCTAGGTGCTTTAAACAACTATGATCTAATCCACAAAAGGTTCCACTGCACCATAGCCCAGTGATTTCCTTTCACATGGATGTCTGACTTACCACATAGATATCTGAATGCACTGTTAATGAAAAAAGTGTCTTTAAGTGAGCGTACAGTATCAAACCCTACGCCCTTCTGGTTAATAAACTGATAGAAGTGTAATATCTCAAATTTAGGCATCCAGAGAACCTCTAACTTGAACACATGGTAAGCTCCTGCAGAAATGGTTCACATGACGCCTCACTTTCAGATTCCAAGTACATTCACTGTTAAGAACTTTCAGATGTGCCTTCAGCATGTGCATTAACCATGACGGCATGAGCTCAGGTCACAATGGAGCCACCGTATAGTTGTGCCAAGGCTCACCTCACCTCCAGCAATGCGCTAATTTGGATAAAGTTTAATCTAATTACTTCATTTTTTCTTCAACTATATTAAGATATTCCATCATAGTTTGAGCAAAAGATAATAAGACGGGAACTAACAAATTGCTGAAAACCTGAAAGGCATTTCATCGTGAATCATTTGGAGAAGATTTTCCAGGTCTAGAGTTTCTATAAGAATGAGCAACAACTGAACTTTGGCTTGATAAATAGAATTTTCTGCTTCAGTTGATACCGCCAGTTTCCTAAAGTTGTATGTCCCAGTGATCATCCCCTGCCATTGTAATGTCCTTCAGGAACGATAAGGATAAGAAAATTGATTACGAATTAATACAAATAGAAGGGATATGGATGTACCTCATAAAACAAACACAATTTCCTCCATTTTTTTCCATCACAAGTACAAAAAGACTCATAATAAGCAAGGAAAAGAATATCCAGGACCACATTTTCTTCAATCAGTGTCTCCTCAGCCCACAGAGTGAAAAGGTCAACATCCTGCAAACATCTCCCAAGTATCAAGGAAAGCAAAGGACCTAAGTGAGAAGGAAAAAGAAATTGTACTCGGCTCCAAACCGGTTGGGCAGAACCCCCACAATCCTTGTGGAACAGCAGTATGGATGGAAGGGGCCCGAATATCTTTAAGCTACAAGACAATGTGGAACCACTTTATCTAAGCAAATATGAACCACTTAATTCGAGCCATTTCTCGACATCCTAAATATTTCTAAGCTAATATGAATGTTTCCAACACCACCAAATAGCTTGCACATATATGGGGGCCCCATCCAAACGTAGGTGGTTTGGAGGCAGTTACCTAATTCGTCCCAGTAATATCCAAGAATAACTGCAAATTTTTTGCTGCATCCAGGCTTTCCAGCAAAAATGTGAAGTACAAAGAAAGTTTCTCATGTGGGTTTTGGGTGAAGTCAAATCCAAGGGCAGATATCGATTACGGGAGACCCTGCTTTTTCTCGCTTCCTTCAATAGGGAATTGGAATGTGAGGCTGTAAGCTTCTTTTTGCCCCTCTTGTATGCACCGTCAATATGGCTTTCTCCCGTTACGTAGCTCTACACCTCTACCATAAGCATGGTACGCCTTCAATACAGATCTCATGCTTTATTAATAGCAACATTCCTAAGCTAAGTTTCTGTCACAATTTTCTTCAAGAAGCTCTCCCTGTTAGTATGCCCTTACACATACTTGTTAAAAGTGCACCTAGGCACATAAGCTCATTAAAGTCCATGCTAGCAGAAAAGGTTGAATATACAGGTTCTCCTTCCTCCCTCACGAAAAAATGGAAGAAGGAAAAAGAGAAGAATGAAAGTACAAGAACCTATTCATCTAGATTCATATGATCTAGAACTTATGTTGCATCTTAGATGCCTTTTTTTCTTTTGACAATTGAAGCTTGTATTGCATTTTCTCTTTTCATTTGTTTTCTAAGGTTTATCTTTAGTTTTTGCTGCATGATGACTAAAAATTACTATATTTTTTGGAAGTAATTTTTTGGATATACAGCTGAATTTGTTGATTTTGGTGTATTAGGAATATTTTGGGTGTTTCTAGAATTATGCACTTGTCTTCAATAAAGAGTGCTTGCACAGTACTCCAGGGATTTTGCATTTTACATGAATCTGCACTTTAATTAACACTACTCCAGGGATTAGTGCGTGTATAGCTTCTAAGTAAGGGTTCCACCTCCGTTTCTGGCGGTTTTTGTCAATAAATTCACTTATCAAAAAATAACACTGCTCCTAAGCCACTAACTCAAAAGAGTGAAGGGTGGATAACAACTACAAATGCCAAAGAGTTCCCTTATTGTAAATTTTATGTCTTAGCAGTAGAGCACGTGAACTCAGCATAGTGCAATTGAACTTACCATGTGCTCAGGGTAACTGGAAGACAGAAGACCCTCCAGAACAGGTATTAATCGGCTTTCTAGTCCATCAGAAATAAGCTTCTGCACCTCATCCCTCGTTGCATAACGTTCTTTGGAGCCAGCACTAACATATACTGCACCAATGAGTAGCAGTATTTAAGGAAGTAGGCAAAATAATATATACAACGGAGATCGAAGAATTCTGGGAAGACAATAATAATGCAAGGTTATAGAGGCGAGAAATAACTTATCTATATTAAATTCACCGAGGTATACTACTCTGATACAGTTCAACTAAACACGACTCCCAAATTCAATTTACCCAAAAGATGAAAACATAAATTTATCGTAAGGAACTACAATATATTCTCATGACTTGCTTAGTGCGTTCCATATCTCATTGTCTACAGACACCTCTAGATAGGTGGACATTTGACTGTGAAACTAATCCCGGGGAAAGACAAAATGAATCTATTGGTCTAACTCCAAGGAGAACTAATGATTAACACTTCACATATCGGACTCCACAATTTGAAACATTCCTAGTCAATCCTTTCAAACCTTGAGTGAAGGAAAACAAGCTACCAAGATGAAGCTTTGGGGAATGGTTTGGAAACATAGACTAGGGGCTTGCCAGAGGCCAGATAAAACTCCAAAATGACCTCTTCGCAAAGTGGGGCTAAGACTCCCAACTGGGAGCCTCATGCCCTATGACAATGTAAGGACACTGGAACAAACAAATGGTTCAGATCCTATATTTTTATGTACCAATAATTTAAACAATGACACACAATTATAAGAACTGTACAAATATAAGCAATGCAAAGGACCTCTTACGTGCTTACACAGCCCATTAAATTGATCAAAAGGAACACTCGGATACTGTTTCATTAATACATATCTATGGGGGCGTGGATTTACGTTGAGGAAGCAAATAGAAATTATAGCTATATGATCGACTTACAAGCATGCATGAAAATTTGCCTGGTGCACTTCAACAAGCATTGCCGCTCAACGTAGTAATGAAGCATTACCTTTATGACAACATATGAAAAAGGAGAAGTAAACAAGATAATAACGTCAATAATATCTGTGAATCAAAAACAGAAGCTTATCAAAGAGAATACTACTGAAATTCACATCCATATATCCTAAGTTATGCATGAGTCAATAGTCATTCATATTTCAGGAAGACTCTGTCTTTGACACTTAGTTGCACGAAGCTGGGGCAGGAGCGGGAGCAGGAATGGGGGCGGGGCAGCACAAACACCTGGAAGAATCTAAGATTGGGAGCAGCTTGAATAAATAAAGGCGTAAAGAGTACTACCATTTGTTTAAATATATCTTACAATTAATTACGGAGTACAATTGTTTTCCTTGAAAATACCATAAGTGACAGTGAATTGTTACTTTGTACTCATCACATCAAGTGGCTACCAGCTACTTGCCTTTGAAAACAACAAAGGTAAAAGTATTTCTGCTGCTGTTGTTCACTTCTCGAGACATTTCTAGGTGGCACATCTCCTATCTAATAGGGTTGGACATGGGATCAAAAATGAATTGGAGAGGGAGAAAGAGAGCACTGCTTAACAAGCTCTATTCTCTTGATGAGGGTAGTCAGCAACGGACAAGGAGGCTTTCACGACTTGAAGGAAGAGGGAAACAAGGAATTAAGTCGAAAAGGGCTTGATTTTTAGGTAGTACTCACTTCTTCCATGCATCTTTGTCTAGCTGACGGGATCCAATTCTTTGTTAACCTAGGACGGATACCATGGAGCTCCTAACTTGGGATCGCAAAACTGAGTTTCTGAGAGAGAAGCGTCACCATATGAGAAGTTTCTTGCTACTAAGGTTTGACATGTCCAAAACTACAAAGTGCAACATTTTTTAGAATATCACTACTGATAATTTTAGGTGCTTTCTTCTGTGGGTGGGTGTCCCGGGGGGGAGGAGATGCGTTCAAGCATGCCAATCATATCCTTGCCATATCAGCAAGCTTGAGAATTAGTATATTCCTATTTCTGCAAAGCGTCGTATAATACAAAGTATGTACATCCATGCTTAAACAATGGGTTGTCACGTCGATCATCGATGATAAGAACGTATTTCAAGAGATAGCACTACGGCACTAACAATTAAAGGAATGCGAGAATCAAAAGTAAGAAGAAAAGGAAGAAATATACTAACCATATGAAGAGGTTCAAACACTAAAGGATCAGCTTCTATAGTGTTGCAATCAGTTGATCTTTTGACAAGAATATATGACTGCACTTCATCTAAACACTGCAACAAATAAAAAAACTGCTGATGAAATAACATATCCTAAAAAATTTGCATAACAGTTCCCACAAGAGACAACATAACTAGCAATAATGTGACAATAATTTTGCATTATGACTGTATATATTGAATGAGAAGGCATGTTCACCAATATCAGCATCTCGTCAGAAGAGTTCAGCACAATTTTGCTTTCCCAAACTTAAATATGACCTGCCACCTTCACTAGCAATATATCCATATCATCGCATGCATCCACCACTTTCCTGAACATGCAATGAATGAGCTGCCCACCATGTTTATCACCAATGCCCTTTAGCCCCTAGACCAAGACGGCTGATATCATCGACCCCTCGAGCATGAGAGGAGTGCAACATCACTACATCAACCAACCACCACTATATTTACCACCACCATAACTTGGACAGCGACTAACACGACGGTCAATGCAACCAGCTCTTCCACCACACTGCCAAACTGCTTCCGCCTCCTTGCCGTCACTGCCACCTCCTTGCGTTGCATCTCGATATTGCTAGTTCCTCTATATCTCCTCAATTAATTCCCCTGAGCTATAGCCTCTTTCACCCAACCAATGCTGCCACCATTGCCGAAATAGACACAATACACCTATAAGCACCATGTCTACTCTCTCTGTTACCTGATCACTACACTTGGTGACAAGCTTAGAAATATCAATTTTGTCCAATTCGGCTATGCTCAAAGCAATGGCTTCTCTAACTCACCTTCTATGTCCTAGAATAACTTGAGAGCCATCCACACATTACATGATTGTTAATGTTTGTTGCTTCTTTCTTTACGAACTTCTTTTCACTCAGCGTACTACGTAACTACATTTAAGTCTTTTCTTTCTAATTTATAGGAACTTCCGTGTTCTTTAATAGGAGCCACTCAACCACACTCCAAAATATTCAGAACCAACAATTAAAATGGAAAATAAAGAAAAGAAAACAAGAAAATGAAATCTTACCAGGGTGGCACTAACTTTGAGCGCTTTGTCCCTCAATTCGGCCTGCACGGTCAACCGATGCGAGCCCACGTTCACTTGGCGCGCCTCCAGAGCGTCTCGGGACGTCTGATTCGGCGGCTTGAAGCGAGCCACGGTTTCCAAGAACCATGCGTGATTTTCATTCAACTTCTTAACCTAAACAGATCTTCCTTCAACAGTTAAAATCAACGAAATTCGTACATTACACAAGCCATACATACAAATAGAGGCGCGTCACGTGTGGGCGCGCGCGTGTGGAGACATTACCAGAGAAGGAGGGAGTTCGGAGGAGAGAGAGGCGTTTTCAAGTTCGGTGAGGAGGAGCGAGAAGGAGTCCCACCAGAGTGAGGCGTCGACGGACTTGGCGGAAGGCGTCGCCATTGCTCCGAAGTAGGCGAACAGGTGCGGTATTGAAACCCTAGAGGGGGGTCGATTAGGGAAAGTGTGAGTGTCAAGAATCAAGAATGGCACACTGGCGAAGCCCGCGCTTTTGTGATTTTTGGAAGGGGAAGAAACCCCTAAAGGAAATACTAGGATTTTAGTGGGGTTTTTAAGTTGTTAAATAGCTACGACCGACCCAGCAAGAAGAAAAAATAGAATCAATTATGGTCAGGGGTAATTTTGGAAACACAGACTTTTTATTTTTATTTTTTTCTTTTCTTTTTTGAGTCTTTAATGGGTTGATATAGTTATATGAATATCCTAATAGATCCTTGTCAGTAAACCTTAAATTTGTCATTTATCTTTTTATTTTTTTATTTTTTTTTTGGGAGTTATTCACATTTTATACGCAGATTTAGGCTTTTTCCCCCCTTTTGTTTTGATTTCTAATTAACTGTCTACTTATTTTTAAAAGTTTACATAATACCGACGAGGAGGGGGTTCTCATCGAAGACTTCTCACACTTGTTGGTTTCGGAAAGTGAAGGTGCTTCAAATGTGATTGCCTAAGTATAATAGGCCGCATTTATAGGACAAAGTTTGAACTCATTTTGTTTCACGCCTTCTTCTTCATTTTTATTTGTTCCTATTATGTTTATGTCTTTTTTTAAAGATCTAATCATTAGAGATGAGTGCGTAACACTTTCGATTTGGTTGTTACCACAATACTATATTTTATCTTTTCATGAAAAGTAGTTTGTCTACTTGTGTACCCATGTAAAGAAAGCGGTTCCTCCCCTCCCCTCTAGCATTCTCAAGTTTAAACTAAAAAAAAAAAAAAGGATGAGTGCGTAACTTATTATTACTAGTGCAGACGTACAATTTATTATGACAATATTATCATCGTTTTTAAGGGAAAAATTGAAATATTACATTCAATAAGTCAATGGCCGAAAAAGGCAAAAGTCAAAAAGTGGTCAAAAGTCAACGGGCGGGGTCAAAATGGGTCAGTCCAGGTGCTGTGTCGGATCAGAAACTGGGTCGAGTGAGAAATTGTCAAATTGGGTTGGATCTTAGTAAATGGGTCATGTTAGAATAATGGGTAAACCAACCCATTTAATGATTGACCCAGTTAACCCATATATAAATGGGTCAGTCACCCATTTTACCCAAACTCATTTGACTCAAATCCAAACCCAACCCACCCACCCATTTTGCCAGGCCTACTTGTCAACATAGATGGGGGGATCAAGTCTGGAAGGAGTCGGAGAGATACATTTTTATATGTCTAATTTTTTTTGTGGAGAAGAGTAGGTATATATCAAGGGTAATGACAAGCGTTACAACATGCTCTATAAGCTAGTAATTTTTCTTCGTGTAATAATTGAATGAGTGTACCACCAAGCGCGTAGGTCAGCTGGTAAGGGGTTGTCCTAGCTTAACCAGAGGTCTCGTGTTCGAGCCCTGGGAATGCAGTTGCGTTAAAAACTTGGTAGGGAGAGCTTTTCCGCCCATGTGGTCCTGCCCGGCTCGAACCCGGATTAGTCGGCTCTCAATGTGGTGTCCGGAAACCGGGTGGTCTAACCAAAAAAAATAAAATTGAACGAGTGTAGTTGCTAAAATATGACATGTGCTAATCGCACAGCGTTTAAGATGAGTTATATTTTGTAATTTTACAGAAATTATGAGGGCGTATCCTTATATTGTTGTATTTAAGGTGAATTTTCTTAGAATTGTTCGGATGTATGTTTCAATAGTTTACCTCCTGAAAGAATGAGGTCTAAGAACGAATCCTACTAGTGTAGAATGACTGCTAAAATAAAGAATCCGTTAGGTTCAAATTTACATAAAACATAAAAAATAAAAAGCGTTACATTTAGAAGTTATTCGCCTAAAGAAAAAAGAAACTTTATAATACTTAGAAAAGTAACTTTTCTAATACGTATCAATTAATTATCAAAGAGAAACTCGACGATGTTTATAGTCATAAAAGTTATCAACGACTGAGTCTGTTGAGTAATTAAGTATAAAATAGATCACTCGCTTTGAGTACTAATCTTATAATAATAATTTCACTATTCATACTAATTTATTTAACTTTGAAAGTTCAGTAAACAACTAACTAATAATCTTACATGAAAAAATTTAACTTTAAAAGTTCAGTAAACAACTAACTAATAATCTTACATGAAAAAATTTAACTTTATTTGATAACACGAGGACATTATAGCTTAATGTATTATAAGAATAACTACTCTAGAGAGAGATCATTTTTTGTTTATAATCGGAAAAATGAAGACGGAGCAGGGGGGAAGACAAAATTGGCTTTGACAGCTGGTGACACAAAACCCAGTAAGAAACCCTTAATTCCAATTCCAATATTATAAAATTGTTACATTTCTCTGATCATATTGATGACACATTTTTCGCCACTATTGATTAGCGTCGAATCTTGTGTCACAAAATTTCGTTGTATGTATATAACGACGTTTATTATTTTATATAGTGAATTCATATTTTCGGATGACTAAAGAGTCAGCCGTTAATTACGTACACGACAACCTCCGATTAAAAAAACACAAATGACAAATTCAAGACAAACGAAAATATATTTACGAAAAGTTTCATTTCTTTGCGAATCCTAATACACCATGAAAGGACTTAAAATATATATATGAAGTAATAGAAAAGTAATAAATGAAAAGCCATGGGCTGATTTACCTTGACCCTATTTTTTCTTTGGGATAATTCCACTCTTTCTATCTTTCCTTCCCTCTTTTTTCTTTCTTTTTCCTTTGTGCCCAGCAACCACACTTTCTTTCTTTTCTTTCATGTTGCTGCGTCTGGACTAGAGATGTCATTTGGGCCGGGCGGCCCGCGGGTCGGCCCGGTTTTGGCCCGGGCTGGCCCGGCCCCTTTCATGAACAGTGAAGGCCCGAAAAAAGGGGGCCTGGGCCTGGACCAGGCCGCGAAATCCAGTGAAAATGGCCCGGCCCGGCCCGGCCCAGATTTGGCCCGGGGTTGGCCCGGCCCGGATTTGGCCCGGTTTGGCCCGGGCTTTCTGGCCCGGTTTTGGCCCGGCATCCAAATCTGAAACCTCGAGTGCTTATCATTGGTTGGTTGTTTATGTTTCGTAGCGAATTAGTCTTTCTTTTGAAGTCTCTATTATGCTTCAAGCCTTCAACTTTTAGATGATACACAAATGGGATAGATTTTCATGTTGTTGTAGTGTCGTTCTTTTGGTCCTTTTTTTTTTTTTGAGATTAGCGGAATATATGTCAATTTGATCGGACTTTTCTTTTTTTTTCTTTCTTTCCCTTTCATGATTTCTTTCGTATTTGGTGTTGTTTTGAATCAACATGTACTGACTAGATTAATAAGACAATTTTTTATTTCGCATCTGTCTAAGGATGGAGAGATTCGCATTCATGGCGAGGATTCGGCAAAGTTAATATTAGTATTAATTCGGCAGTTGGAAATTAAGGGTGATGTTGCTTGTATCTATTTTCCAAAGCCAATTTGTTGCGGAATTTAGACTGTGTGCTCGCTACTGGCCATTCACATAGGCTGTTACATGATTTGACCTGCATAAGATGGTTATGCTGAAAGCATAGGTGAAGCAGTTGTGATATTCTTACCGGTAGGGAGTATAGGCAAAAGCCAAAGGGTCTAATTTTGAACAATGGCAGTGTCTCTGGGCTTTGGGGACTACTGCGGTGGAATTTGTGATATAAGTCCAACCAGCCAAATATATAAGATTATGTCATGGTAATTGGTGTGGGTGATGAGAATACAACCGGGATGAGAATAGAGTTTAGGTGACAAGGGGACTTTTAGTTTACAATCACCTACATTGATTAGTTGGCACTTGGCACTACATCCCGTTTTTCTTGTTTTTATTGCAGACGTATATCACCGGGCCAATGCACATTTATTATTTTTCTATATAAATTGTTATGTGTTAAAATTGAATAACATGAGAAAAAAAAAAGGGCCCGGGCCTGGCCCAAGCCCGATCCTAAATATTGGGCCTAGGGCCTGGGCCTGGACCAGGCCTAGGATTCCCTTCGACAGGCCCGGCCCGGCCCGGCCCGGTTTCCCCTTTTCTTGGCCCGGCCCCACTGCAGGCCCGATGGGCTTGGGCTGGGCCGGCCCAAGCCCGGCCCTTTGACATCTCTAGTCTGGGCCCTCTTTGGTGAGTTTTTATCCTAAATAATCTTTTTTTATTACTTAATTACCCCTCTACTTCATTTTCAACTTTATTTACCTATCTAACCCATTTTTAGAAATCTCACTTTCAAAGAGATATTTCAAGTAAATCATAGTAACGTTTACTTAACAAACGGGGTTTGGAACCACGTTTTCTCAGCTTGAAATCTCTCTTTGAAAGTGAGATTTCCATTAAACATAGTAACGTTTGCTTGAAAGCGTGGTTTGGAACCACGTTTTCTCAGTTTGAAATCTCTCTTTGAAAGTGAGATTTTCATATTAACGTTTGCTTGAAAAACGTGGCTTGAAATCACTCTTTGAAAGTGAGATTTCCATTAAACATAGTAACATTTGCTTGAAAACGTGGTTTAGAACGACGTTTTCTCAGCTTGAAATCTCTCTTTGAAAGTGAGATTTCAAAAAATGTGTTAGATAGGTAAATAAAGTTGAAAATGGGATAGAAGAGTAATTAAGTATTAAAAAAGGATTATTTAGGGTAAAAACCCCTTTGTTTCTGTCAAAGGCCCTCTTAAATGGTTGAAGTCTCGTTCTTTTGAGATTAAATGACACTTCTCTTCAAGTTAATCTCATGTGTTAATAAAATTAAGCCTATCTTTACTAGTTGCCATCTCATATCTCCAAGTTTTTCAATAAAATCTTATTTATCCAATTTTTCAGAGAATCTGACTTCATCCACCGATATGGCCACCTTTACTCCAATTGGGCCATAGCCAGCCCAATTCAATATTTATTAGACTCTCAAAAGCGGACCTATTTGAAGAAACCAAAACTTGGACTTTGTTTTAGCAACCTCCTTTATCAAAATTTTGGTGCCAACAAATGCCCCTCGTGATTTGGACTTTTTGGATGGGCTAAAAGACCAGATTACGACTAATTTGGCAACCCAACTTTTGTCGTTCTTTCTTCAGCTCTAGACACTTCGAGTGGCAAACCATCTTGAAGTAGGTCAGAAAACTTACATTTCAGTTGTGTTACTAAAGGGCTCATGAGCTTGTTCTTGTGCAACACATTATTCTTTTTTCCTACAAGCATTCTTCTTGTCGCTCTTGACCAACACATATATTCATTCGGTTTTTTATTTGCTAAAAGCTAGAGGCATTGCAATACTTTTGAGGAAGTCACTGAGGTCCTCCGTTGTTACCTTAGAAGTACGTATCTTGGACATTTGATACAAGACATATATCTTGGATATTTGATACAAGATGTCTACGTGCTCGAAGAACGAAGTCATGTAGATCAACTTGAAAATTTCTTTTGTAAAGATTCTCTTTTTTCCTTTGAAATACTTCTTTTTCCCTGGAGCTGCACTTGAAAGTTCGTCCCAAGCTGCCCGAAGGATCAAACCATCACGTAGTTCAAAAACTTTTTTTTAATGGGAAATATATTTTATTTTATTTTATTATTGTGACTGAACTTAAGGAGCATGCCTCAAGTGCCCTACGTGTTCAAAGGATGAAGTCATCACGTAGTTCCAAAACTTTTTTTTTTTTAATGGGAAATGGGTTTTCTTTTGATTATTGTGACTGAACTTGAGGAATATGCCTCAAGCTGCCTATATACCCGAAGGATCAAGTCATCACGTAGTTCAACAATTTTTTCTCACTTTTTTTTTTGCCCTAACTTTTGCGTAGACCGCCCCTTTCAGGGTTTTCAGCCTAGTGGGCTCTTCTTCTTTTTTTTTTCTTTCTTTGCGCTCTAACTTTTGCCTAGACCGCCTTTTTAAGGGTTTTCAGCCTAGCGGGCTATTTTTTTTTTTCGCCCTAACTTTTGCCTAGATCACCCTTTTCAGGATTTTCGGCCTAGATGGCAAATTTTTATTTTTTTTGTGCCCTAACTTTTGCCTAGGCCACCATTTTCAAGGTTTTCAGCCTAACGGGCTATTTTTTTGTGTTTCGCAATTTCTTTCTCATTTCAAGAGACATAGCGTCACCAAATGACAGTATAAAGTGCATTCTTCGCATGCGAAATCGATCTCTTGTGTGTCCGGGATATGCCTGATAATGTCCCAATGTGCATTTTTTTTCTCATAACAAAGTCTTCCTGAATGAAAGGAAATGAACGATAATGTGCTGATGCGGTACTAACACATTTCTTTGACATTTTTTCTCCAATGGACGAGTCATCCTTTCATTTGAAGACATCGCAAGATAGTCATCATATTGTTGAGCCTCCATTTATAAGACGATGGTTCAGGCACACAAAGGCAAGTGATTGCACATATATATTTGACACCCATATGGTTTTTCTGGACTGCTATTTGTAATAGCTCTCATCCATGTTCCGGGTAACCATTAATGAAATATGCCATAAAACCTTCATGGAAGAGTGCATGCACATTTTATTTGTTAGCGCAGACTTGTAGAAAGTATCTTGCGCCAAGGCTACCGGTGTATCAGTTGTGCCTGGGGACCTCATCCAATGGCAAAAAGTGGATGACGATTAGGTCTTTTGATAGTTCTTCCATTTCGTTAGAACACATCCAGCAGCACAATAGTCTTGAATTGATTTTTCACCAACTTTTTGCAATATGTGTTATATGATGTCTACTGGGAGCGCATATGTGAGCCCGACCTGCTTTTTGTTTTTCCGTCATTCTTATAACCGTCGTCTCGATTCTTTCAGTCGCTTCAGACCTTTTCTTCTTTAGAGCAAGGTGAATTTCAAGATTATGCACTCTAGTGCACAAAGTCATTGAACCCATCAAAGGTTTGGGACAAAAGGTGTACGCAGAGCTCGTGCCTAAAATTGTAGAGGCACGTTTGTAGCAATTCACCCTGGTTGAAATTGTGAGTACAACTGACGGTGAAAGTTTGCCACCTTGTGGTGAAGTCTGATGTTGACTCATTGTCGTGTTGTTTTGTATTAATCAGCTCTGTTATACTCATTCGACGTTCTGTATTACTGAATTGGTTATAAAACTCCCTGATCAATGTGTCCCAGTCAGAAATCAACCCATCTGGCATATTGGAGTACCATATGAAAGTGGATCCTTCTAAGGATTGCACGAACAGTTGTAGCCATAAAACCTTATTTTTGCCTAAATGAGCTAGACGAGGAATGAAATGAGCTACATGTTCCCTTGGATTTCCTTTCCCGTTTAACCTTCAGAAGTCTGGTTGAGTGAAGGTGGGTGGAAAAGGGACTTGGTATACCCAAGATGGGTATGGTTTTGTTACCAAGCTAGCAGTGGGAGTGGTTCCATCTTCGACTTTCCTCGCTTCCTTTTTGACTATACTAGTGGTTCCGGACAATAAGGATTCTGTTGGGTGTTTATGAAGAAGGAGAGATACATGAAGAGAGGGGGTGGGGGGGGGGACCTTAGTTTTAAAAATCTAAATAAAAAGTGTCGCTAAAAATAGCACTCTTACCCAGTCATCATCATCATCAAAACACCAAAACGACAACACTATTTCCACCTTTAATTAAATTTTGCAAGATCTACAGTTGAGACTCATAATCACAACTCTCAATGTTGATTCGTCCTCACTAAATGTTCGATCTAACTCTACTTGTCACCTGCTATCTCAGTCTCATACCTAGTCAAAACCACGGAAGACGTAGAATCGAAGTGCTTAGTGTGGATTGTAAAATTTTGATTGTGATTTTCGAGGGCAAAGTTATCAAGCTCAAAATCAAGCACGATTGTAGCAAATTCAGTAAAACCGTAGGAAATTCGGCAAATTCAACAAATTCAGTAAAATCAAGCCCGATTGTAGCAAATTCAGTAAAGCTAAAAACCAAGCACGCATGAGACAAGTTTAAAATCGTACCAGAGTTATAAATCTGGCTGGAGTAGGTGCGTTAGTGGGTTGTCGTCGGAGGTGGCTGCGACGTCAATAGGTTGTCGTCCGAAGTGGCGCGACGTCAGGGGGTTGTCGTCAGAGGTGGGTCACCGTGAGGAGGGCTCACCGGAGGTTAAATCGCCGGTGGGTGGAAACGGGGTCAGACGGTCAAACGGCAGAAAGATAGAAAAACGGGGAGAGAGAAAATACTGAGAGTTACTTAAAGGACTTTTAGCGAC
The DNA here is from genome assembly GCA_033065855.1 of Escallonia rubra. NCBI lineage: Eukaryota > Viridiplantae > Streptophyta > Magnoliopsida > Escalloniales > Escalloniaceae > Escallonia > Escallonia rubra. The sequence goes on along the minus strand of JAVXUO010003061.1, from coordinate 21,051 downwards.
GGAATAAACCCGTCGCTCAAAGCCCTTCGGTCAAATACATTTTATCAGACGGATTTTTTTTAGCGACGATATTATTCCGTAGCTTAAAAAATATTAGAAAACACTCAAAAATTACAAATTTCCTAAAAATATTTAACGACGGGATCCCCATCGTTAAGAGCCCGTCATTATAAGTTCGTCGGCAAAGGTTTTTACCGACGTAATATTCCGTCGATAAAACTTTTTACCAACTGATTTTACCGACGGTATATCCCGTCACTGAAAGAGCTTTTAGCGATGGAATGTATTCCGTCGCTAAAATTCCGTTGCTAAATCTATATTTTCTTGTAGTGACTGTCGATATAAGATAAGAGGTTTGGATCCAAACTTCCACTGAATAGGTGATGTTGTTTAGGCCCCCTCCAACATAAGGGTTGTGGGTTTGACTTGTCTTGGCCTTTGCATATGGTGTGCCGAAAGGTTCGGCGCTATGGTTGACATAACCATTACCTTTCATACGGTTTAGTCCCATTGTTGTAAAGCCGTTGGCTTAATCATAACGCCTTGATTTGTCATGACGGAATGATGAATTTTCCTTGGCCTTAGCTTTTGACAATTGAGCTATTAGGCCTTCTATTTGTGCCATCATTGCGGCCATCAGAGCTTCCAGGCGAGTAAGCTTGTCATCAGAAGATAAGTTATCTTCACTTTTATCATTTGGTGTTGAATGCCGACATTGTTCAGTATTCTTGCTGGAAGAAGGGGAAGAAAAATCCGAGTAGTTGAGGCACTTTCAGGAGATGCCAACTTATCAGACACTTCCTTGAACAATGGATTAATAGCCCACTCGACATGTGCCATTTTGGCTGTCATAGAGCGGGTTACATGAACTGAGCAGTCCTCATGAGGTACTATTTTCTTATCTTTCCTCGGGTTCTTCTTTCTTATGTCTGCGCTGGACGCCGTGGAACTTTGACTATCAACCACACGTACTTCTTCTCTTACGTTCCTTTTAGGTTTTGGCTAGCGGTTTTGTCATTTCCTTGCTTCATTCCCAAAGACCGGTGACTTAATGGTCCTTATCTCGCCTGTTTCAAGGCTCAATGTCTTATTTAGATTAACAGCTATAGCGACTGCAACAACCTGGGACGACTGGTTTTGAGAGGTAGACCCGTCCTTATGCCCTATTGGTTTTGATCCTACTACCATCGTAGAAACAAACTCAACATGTTCGCGTGCCCAGACAGGTAGGATATATCCCCTAGAGTTTCCTGACGGCACATGCCTGTTTGGTTCGACATTGGCTTCCAAAGTCTTGGCCATATATAGAGGACTTTAATTTCACCAACACTTCTTGGTTGATTTACTTGTATTTTTACTGGTTCCCGTTCATGTTGATTATTTCCCAATCGACTATTTTGGGACCCAATATGCTTTCCGGATAGGGCACCCCTTGGTAGTCCAGTCATCGTTTGGCGGCATACCTAAGTGGACGAGAAACATCCTCGTGGGTTATCCTGGCGAGGTCTAAGGGTTCTGACTGGATGTGGCCTTAGCTTATGCCCCAATGGCTTTACTGTGTCAGGCGCCTTTGCCTCATATGCTATGTGATGCGGACCCTGAAGCCTATGCTTCACATGATAATGCTCATTGGGAGATTGAGGCCGTGACCTATTTTCCACAAGCGGTGAGCCCCTGGATACTCGAGGTTGTAGCCCATGTTCCAAAAGGGGTGACCTTTAGGGAAACTGTGGTCGTAGCCCATATTCCACAGGTGAGGAGCCACAGGAACTTGTGGCCTTGGCCATTGTTCCTCAAGGGCTGGCCCCTTGGGGATTTGTGGCCGTAGTCTGTGTCCCAAGGGGTATAAATTTGTGGGTGGCCTATGTTCTGCAGGCGGCTGGCCTCTAAGAACTTGTGGCCTCAAATTTTGTGCCGTATATGGCATGCCTTTAGGAACTTGTGGCCTTGAATTGACCTTTGTTCTATAGATGGGATGCCCCCAGGAACTTATGGCCTTGACCCTTGTTCCATAGATGACATACCCTAGGAATTTGTGGTCTTGACCCTTGTTCCGTAAATGGCAGGCCCTTAGGAACCTGTGGTCTTCACCTCTGTTCCATACATGGGATGTCCTAGGAACTCGTGGCCTTGACCCTTGTTCCATAGATGACATACTCCTAGGAACTCGTGGCCTTGACCCTTGCTCCATAGATGGCATACCTCTAGGAACTCGTGGCCTTGACCTTTGTTCCATGGATGACATACCCCTAGGAACTCGTGGCCTTGACCCTTGTTTCGTAGACGGCAGGCCCCTAGAAACCTATGGCCTTAACCTTTGTTCCATGGGGGATGACCCCGTGGGGGCTGACCCCGTGGGGGCTGACCCCGTGGGGGCTGACCCCGTGGGGGCTGACCCTTTGGGGACTTATGGCCTTGACCTTTGTCCCAAGGGATATGAGCCCGTAGGCCTGGTGATCTTCGGGCTAGTGGTTACAGTGTTGCATGATAACAATGCATCTTTAAATGTCATAACTTATTTCTTTCAAATCACAAGCGTGAATTTTGATCTTATGTTAGTGATTTCATTCTTGCCAAACACTCAACAGTATAAGTTAGTGCTCGAAAGAAATGAATAATTAAATAAATAAATAAATATATATATATATATAAATGCCAGTCTTAATAATAAGAATATATGGCAAAAAGTACAAAGGTTGAAAAAAATGAAAATATTTTTCAGCCATGTATGGGCCAATCAAATAAACCATTTTTTGACTGACTTATATGGTCCACGGCATCACGGTGCTTTACGCTTCTGGATGCAATGGCCCAGCGGCAAGATAGCCCGATGATCCACCATATGGTACACGGATCAAAACCCCTGGACTACAGAAAGGTGACCATTTTCCTGCTGTAACGAGAAAAGCTGTGATTTTCTTTATTCGAAATTAATGATATCCACGACAACCTCTGATTAAAAAAACGCAAATGACAAATTCAACACAAACAAAAATATATTTACAAAAAGTTTCATTTCTTTGCGAATCCTAATACACCATGAAAGGACTTAAAATTTACATGAAGTAATAGAAAAGTAAAGATTCATCTTGACCCCATTTTTTCTTTGGGATGATTTTCACTCTTTCTATCTTTCCGTCCCTCTTTTTTTCTTTCTTTTTCCTTTGTGCCGTAAGCCAGCAACCTCACTTTCTTTCTTGATGCTGCGTCTGGGCCCTCTTTGAAGTTTTTTACGACAGACTGCAGTAGGAGGGGGGGTGAAATGGGGATTGCTACTGACCCTGTAAAGATATTTGCAGCTTTGGCTCACACGAATTATGCTTTGGTGCATCTTAACACTCCAATTTCTAGCAATATGTTTTTTGTGCGCCTTGTTGCAAGAGAAAACATGGTGGGTAGATTGCCCTTCAATTTGCCCGGTAGTAATTACGTAACTTCTTAATTTCTGCATTTTTTTTTTCTGTTCAAAGTGGCAGAGAGTATACATTGGCAATGGCGAGGTAGGGAATTTTTCTGCGGCTGTACAAAAGTTCCATTGCAATTTTAGCTAGAACATAGGCAACCAACTAAATGAAAGATTCAACAAGAGTGCCACTAGGATAACTAAGGTCTCACAAAGTTCATAATCTGAAAGGAGTAAGTGTACCAGAGGATAAACTAACTATGATCCTCCAAAGCAAGGAATAAGGAAACAACAAAAGGAAAAATGGAGCACCAGTCATTTGCTTCCCAGTTTCTAACAAGGCATAGAATGACCTGGCTCAAGAAAATAACAATTCCCACACTTCTATTCCAATTTTTGACCAACAGTAACACCCGCACTTACCCAATACTAGGATTTTTTGTTCTTTTTACCTTGAGGAATCAATAACAAAAAGTGCACTCTTAAGCATGAGAAGTATGAGGTGAAGGCGGAGGCTGGCTGAAATATTTTCGAGGGATAGTAGGCGTAAAAGGAAGTGTAGGAATAGGAGGAGCGCTGGGAATGTTGGGGTATCCTTTCTTATAAATGGGGGGAGCATTTGAAATTGGATGAAGAGGGGTACTAGGTGGTGTCAATGTCACAGTTGCTGGCGCAGTAGGTGACGGAAGTGTCTTTGGGATTGTTGGAGCAGGCTTGTTGACATGGGGATATGGCGATTGAATTGGTGCATGAGGTAAAACTGGCTGATTATGTAAGGGATTCTTATTAATTGGAACTGGTGGAGTGAGAGGTTGTTTATAAGCTGGTGCTGGTGGTGGAAGAGACTTCTTAATTACTGGCGTTGGTGTCGGAACTGGTGGTGGAATGGGAGGAAGAGGCGGAGCTTTAAGAGTAGGAGCAGGTGGCGGAGATGGGTTCTTATAAATTGGCACCGGTGGAGAAAGTAATGGTGGGAGCAGCTTCTTATGAACCGGAACAGGAGGTGGAAGTGACTTGTCAAATGCTGGAACTGGTGGTGGGATCAAGTTTTTGAATGGCACAGGTGGTTGGAGTGGATTGTTGTGTATTGGTACCGGTTGTGGAGGTGATTGCTTGTAAGCTGGTGGTGGTGTGATATACAATGGAGGAGAGCCTGTCAGTGGTGGTGGAGTGTGTTCAACTGGTGGGGGAAAGGCCTCTACTGGTGGAGGAGGATATTCACTTGGGGTCGTTGCAGGTGGAGGAGGTGTAATGGTGTATGCAGGGGGTGAGCCCTTTGGTGGTTGCGGACTATATGCAATTGGTGGGCTTAGTGCTGGCTGAGGAGGTGGTCCTTCATATATTGGGGTAGAGCCCGCTGGTGATGGTGGTGGAGCGTGTTCAACTGGTGGGGGAAAGGCCTTTACTGGTGGAGGAGGATATTCAGTTGGGACTGGTCCTTCATATGTTGGGGTAGAGCCCTCTGGTGATGGTGATGGTGATGGTGTCCCAAGCGCTGGTGGAGTAGTAGTTTGGTGCGTTGGCGGAAAGGTCACTGGAGATGGCGGAGGAAATTCAATTGGAAAAGGTGGCAGTTGAGGTAATGGAGGATACTTAAAGAAAGGCCACAAGAACGCGGAAGTGCAAGTCACCGGAGAGAATTGCAGTTTTCCTTTCAGGCTTAACGCTTGGTTTCCATTGGCAGCAGACTTGAAGATTATCTTTGTGGCTTCTTGGCTGTTGTGCATGGGGCATGGTGCACCTGATGCGCTATGAAGCTTCGCAAAGCATCCGTCTTTCATTACTTCATCTTTCACAATCTTGTGTGGAAGAGATACTCTAAACTTTCCTCCTCCATCAAGCTCGTCGGCACCCCTTGTTTTAAATTTTCCATCAGCAGACTTGCAGTTGATAGTAACGTGAAGCCCTGCACAATGAATTGCAGCAGATTATCTTGCAAGATAGTTTTGCTGGAGTCGAATTTTTGGACTGCATGTCATATGGTCTTGAAAATGAAAAACCAATTGGCTACATGTCACAGATGCTCAAAAGAAACCGTGTGCTGGATGATGACTTTTTTTTTTTTTTGGTGCAATGACTACCTGACATTAAAATGAAGCATAAAACGTAAATAGGTTTTTTCTGGTAAAATGCAATCTTAATGTGACCAAGGAAAAAAAAAACAAAAAACAAAGAATTGCTCTAGGAGACAACATTTTCATAGAAGAGCAAGAGCAAGAACAGTCCCAAGAAGTACTTAGAAATGTTAACAAGGCATCTATCTCGTTTTAGGAATTTAAAAAAAAGAGACGCACTTAGTACAAAAGTTGAATGACAAAATCACACATCTTTTATATTCAGCCTAAAAAGTTGTGCATCAAAGAAAAATTAAGGAGTGATACTGGACAGAGAAGAATTGCCGATTAACCAGTAAATAATCATGGGATCATGTCTCAATCTAAGGGGCGAATCGAGTTTGTCATACCTGAGAAGGTCTGGTTTGTTTTGATGTTACTCTGCAAGCAATCTGCACATTCTGCCGATCCAACTAGCTCAATTGCCTCATCCGTGCCATGGGAGAAACTCACAGCCAATAGCAAAGGCACCCAGAAGCCTACAAGTGCTCTCCTACGAGTAGGAAGAACCAACATTGCATCAAACGCCTTTGCAATCTGATGCAAAGGTTGAGTGATTCTTGAATCTCATAGACCATTTATATATGCAATTGACAAGTAATTCCAAAGGCTTTGCCACCACTGTACTAGTAACTGCAGATGAGGCTAGGGACCCCAACACATGGTTTTGTGTAGTAGGGAATGAAAACAGTAATAACACCGGATTTGCTGATAGAAGGATAGTATTCCATTGAATGAGCATTCAACCGGACAGATGCATTTTGCATGCCATATGAAAGCCTACCAACTTCAGCTCCCATTAATATCTTCAGTCCATGACACATAATCTGCACTTTCTTTTAGGGGAATCTACTTGCAGTGACATTCATCAGACACCAAAAAGTCAGTAAAGGTTCGAAAATCTTAGAGTGCTGCAAAAGTAATTCAGACATAGAACCCAAGGGTTCAACGAGATGGTCTATGAGCCGCATTTCCTCCCAAAAAAATGCAGCGTTGGACTCCCATCGCCCATCTTGCTATTTGAAATAAATGTGAACAAACAACAACATAAGTAGCCGAATACAGTTATGGTTCCCAAGAGTAAATTTTGTACTGTTTCTGTTTTAATATTGGTTACGCACATATTTCATATCTTCCCATTTCTAGTTGTAATCAAGTTAAGAGCACACCAGCAAAATCAAACGTCCACATCAAACGCCCCCAAAATAGGCCACTGCCAGTAATTAACTTGCGCTCCCTTCCTTACTTCATTCTTTGCTCCCGAAAAACTATGCCCCGACCAACCTCCTTTCAGCCATGGAAAGATGTCGCATAAACGAGTTTTGATTGCTAAAAGGGAGGGTAGCAGGAACTTTGATCCAACTGTGATTGAAGCTAAAAATTGTCCTTTTTTGTGGGGAAGGAGGCAGCGAGGATATAATATGGACTGTGTGTTATAACATGAAACATTATGTACTCTTGTAAAGGGGAGGTTGGAATCTTCAAGCATTAGAGTGAGCAAAGTAATTTACGAAATGAAAGAAAAGATTTTGACTGCAAATCTGGTAGTAGGAATAGCTTGCAATCCCTCTGTATGGTAGATATTGACATTGCAAGTGGTATTTTTTTTCAGACGTCTTTCGGGACAATTTTTAAAAGTACTTTTAGCGTCACTAATTAAATGCAATCAAGTAAATTCTACGACTATTATTTGTCACTTTATGAAGGGTTGTAAGCTTTTTCCGCAACTCGGATTGCAGCCAAAATATGTACACTCCAATCCTTTCTTGCTCGACGGCCATAAGCCTGCAACTTGCTTTCGAAGGCATTCACTAGGAAATTCCTTGTACCCCCCAGTTTCAAGGGAGTAGAAAGTATTGAGTGGTCTTTTGACCCATTGTTTTTATTAGGCCATTGGACCACTAAATATATCATAATATTATTCATGCTTCTTTTAGTGCATCCTCTTATCCCATCAATGGTCCCTGATTCAACGATTCTAGATGGTCTGAGCCAATGATTCAAAATCATACAAATACATGTATTTATGATTCTAGATGGTCTGAGCCAATGATTCAAGACCGTACAAATATATGTATTTATGAAAAGAGACATCTAGATGATTTTTGAAGGCGTTTGATTTGAACACGACATAATTCGTTTTTGGTCTCCTGAACTATGCCCTTTTTTTTTTTTTTTTTTTTTTTCTGTTGGTCCATGAACTTTTATTTTTGACACCCATGCCCTTGAATTACCCTCCGTCTCTAAAATGGTCCATCATTTTCTTTTTCAGCTTTGAGGATTAGATTCGTCACTTCGTGTTTCAAAGGCAAAAAAGTGGTGCACGTGACACTCCCCAAAAAAAATTCTAGTGCAACCCCCACGCAACCCTAATCTCATGAAGTGTCAGCGGAGCAATGTAGATGAAAATGGCGGCGAGGACGACTCACTGCAGTGGCGGAACTAGAATTTTACTTCAGGGGGTGCAAAAAATATATTAAACTCACTCAATTTTTTTATAAGTAAATTAAAATAATACACAAAAGCAGATTGTATTTTTCGGCAATACAAAAAAAAAAAATACAAAGTACTAAAAAGGATCCAAAAGGTCTTGAAAGATACCAGATGTCGCAATTACAAAAACAAGTACTATTCTTGAAAGATACTAACTAGAGATAGCAAAGAGAAGAATGAAATTTTCCATAACCCATATGAATTTTCTGGCAAATATACAAGAAGGGAAAAAGGCATGGCGATAGCATCTAATTAAGATTCAGTAATAGAGGAATATGACGACAGCTTTTGGGTTTAGCCATCATTATTTCAATCTCTGTCGTATGAGAATCATCCAAGTCATTCATGTATAGATTGACATCGCCAATCATGGCAAGAAAAAAGCATTACCACCACAACAGAAATTACAAGAATAGATTACCACTGAAAGAATCAATAGAAAGATCAAAATATATTTTCCTGAGACAAAAGTATTACATCAACTTCAATTACAATGCACATCTGCCACGTTCTCGTGATATCTCATTTTCATGTTAATGACTCCTATTGAAGCTATTATTGTTTTTATCACAACTTTCTCAGGAGTGACACTCTTTGCAATTCTTGTTACTTTACTTTTTATTAGAGATAATATTATTATAGAGCTCCCTACGGTTATGCCTATCTTGAAGTTCGGGCATTAATTGAGATGGCACAAAAGTTCTTATTTCTTTTTCCCAGTACCATCGAAGACACAAGCTGCTGGTGGACCTTCTCCGATTTCTTCCCAAGCACCTGTCCACCAGAGTGGGAACTGTGTTCATCTCCCTACCATGATTCCTTCGAGTGCATCTGTGAATATCTCAGGGCTCAGCACAGTCGTTTCACCTCTGACGTCCTCTTTGCAATTTATAGTGGCTAATTCTGAAACTATCACCCACCCCGCTATGATTCCTCCGAGTGCAGGGCTCAATACAGTCGTCTCATCCTCTTATGACATCCTCTTTGCAATCTTTTGTAGCTATGTCTCAAACTGCCACCCACTACACTTTATTGTTGAACACACCCTCAATCAGAATAATTGAACAAATGCAGTGGTATCTTTCAAATGTTTTAAAAAAGGGCTAATTACACCTATGTCCCTGAGGTTTGGGGGTAATTACACTCATGTCCACAAAGTTTCAAAATGTAACACTTATGTCCATCGACAAACGGAACCCTAAAAATCTTAACGGTTTTAATGAAAAGACTTGATTGCCCCTGACTTTAAAATATATTACCCAATTAATTTACTGTTCATTCTTCTTCTCCCCACACCCACCCCCCCACCCCCCGCGCCCCCACCCCCCCCCCCAACGCCGTCTGCCTCTTCCTCTCCCCACACCCCACCGCCCCCACGCCGTCTGCGCCGGCGAGGCAGGCCGCAGTAGCAGGCCCTCCAGTCGCCACCATCACCGCCGCGACCTACCTCCGTACCCCGCCCCCACGCCGTCTGCGCAGTAGCAGGCCCTCCGGCGAGGCAGGCCGCAGTAGCAGGCCCTCCGGTCGCCACCATCACCGCCGCGACCTACCTCCGTACCCCGTGCCGTCCGAGATCGCAAGCATCCCCACCGAGCTACGTCGCGACACCGGCCTCTTCCTTCGAGATGTGCGCCACCGTGACCACCTGATCTGTCTCCTTCCCATCGCCAAGGGCTTGCCGGCGTGGTGGGGCAAGTCTGCCGGATGGTGGGGCGAGGGGGACTGCCGGCGGCGTGGGGCGGGGGAGGGGGCTGCCGGCGGCGTGGGGCGGTGGAGGGGGGCTGCCGGCGGTGACTTCAGATTTAGGGTTTAAATTGTGGAGAGAGAAAATTAGGATATCAACAGGGGTAGTATTGCCATTTTCAAAATACGTATTGACGAAAATTACACTTTTTGGACGGAATACTGACGGTTGGATAAAAGTGATACTTTGTTTAACGTTTTTGGTCACGTGTGTTACATTTTGAAACTTTGTGGACATGAGTGTAATTACCCCTAAACCTCAGGGATATAGGTGTAATTAGCCCTTTAAAAAACAAGTGCATGTAATTACATTAGAGTAACCCTAATTCTACAACAATCAAACAACATAAAATGAAATCAGTAGTATGCCTACCAGAGTCTAATGATGTGAAGTGTATTGTCATCGTTGCCGGCAGAGGGATGTCGGTGGAGTCCTCGTCGTTGACTTGTCGTCGCCGGTCACTCACCCGCCCCGCCGTCGCTGGTCTTCTGTCAGATGACTCATATCTGGAACAAGAAGACCGGTCTTCTGTGAGATGACTCAGATTTGGAACACGAAGTAATTCATGGTACAAAACAGGGATACAAATTGAACTAACCCCTCTTATTCAAAGTATAAACTCAGAGACGGCTACATAAGCCTCTTACATGCTATAACCATGACATATTACGTACTAAACGCTCGTTCTTAGATATTATGTTCAATTCTTCCATGAACCCACCAATTATTGGATTTTTGCCACAACAATAGCTTTCTTGTTTAAGTAAACCACTTTTCCTTGTCGATTAGACTGAGACATTCTTTAATTTATGATAGGCTACTGATATTAGTATGTGCTCTTAAAAATGAAACAGACAACAAAAATAATGTACAAAGTGGCGTACATAGAATTTCAGCCTTATAGATATGATTTTTGTCATTAAAAGAGATGTAATCTTCTATTGATTGACAGATGACACCAGCAAAGTGATATCTGAGGATTATCAACCAGAAACCACACACTTATGCCACTTTTCAACATGAAAACCCTTCCTCATCTATGTATGCAGCTCATTCTAGCTAGTTCTCCAGTTCTGAGTTTGTCTTCCTTTCAGATCGAAACCCCTTCTGAATTCCCTTTTCGCTTCACATGTTCACTACATGTATTAGGCTATTTAGGTGAAAATAAGAAATTCAGGAACCCATGACAAGGCAGTTCAATTAAAAGGAGAAGCTTTGTGAACAAATGCATAACATGGACAAAGTTTATTACTTGTATAAAAAGAAATTACTATCCATATACGGAATATTCAGGTAGACATATCCACTTGAACATTTACAAACATCAACAGATAACTCCAACACAGCGATCACTTTCATCTTTTACTCTTCAATCACTTTCTGTCAAGTTGATCTCCTTCTTCGCTTCTCATGCCACTCCAATTGAAAGCTTAATTTATTGATTTTTCACGCGAAGCCCTTACTTACTCGAAACAACATGAAATTTTCATCCTACTTGCACCCGTGAAAATGAATAAAAATGGAAGCCTAGTGAATGGGGACGTAAGGTGGTATGGGAGGGAAGTACTTTGGAGGAAGCGTAGGAAGTGGTGGGCAAGGCTTCTTATAGATTGTGACCGGAGGCAACTTTGGCAACGGAGGAAGAGGCTTGTAGTAAATGGGAACCGGTGGAATTGTTGGGATCGGAGGAAGCGGCTTGTAAACGACGGGAACTGGTATGATCTTGGGGATCGGAGGAAGCGGCTTGTAAATGGGAATGGGTGGTGGAAGTGGCTTTTCGTATATCGGAACGGTGGGGGGCTCGTACACAGGTGGCTTTGGCGTGTATACCGGTGGCTTTGGCACGTAAACTGGAGGGTGGGGCTTTGGCGTGTACACCGGTGGCTTTGGCACGTAAACTGGTGGGTGTGGCTTCGGGGTATAGACCGGTGGCTTTGGCACGTAAACTGGTGGGTGTGGCTTCGGCGTGTACACCGGTGGCTTTGGCACGTAAACCGGTGGGTGTGGCTTCGGCGTGTACACCGGTGGCTTTGGCACGTAAACCGGTGGGTGTGGCTTCGGTGTGTACACCGGTGGCTTTGGCACGTAAACCGGTGGGTGTGGCTTCGGCGTGTACACAGGTGGCTTGGGCACGTAAACCGGTGGGTGTGGCTTGGGCGTGTACACCGGTGGCTTGGGCACGTAAACTGGTGGGTGTGGCTTCGGCGTATACACCGGTGGCTTCGGCACGTAAACTGGTGGGTGTGGCTTTGGCGTGTACACCGGTGGCTTTGGCACGTAAACTGGTGGGTGCGGCTTTGGCGTGTATACTGGTGGCTTTGGCACGTAAACGGGTGGGTGTGGCTTTGGCGTGTAAACGGGTGGCTTTGGCGTGTAAACTGGGGGTTCGTAAACTGGAACCGGAGGTGGAAGCGGCTTTACGTACACCGGAACTGGAGGTGGAAGCGGTTTGACGTAAATTGGGACAGGAGGTGGGAGGGGAAACTTGTAGATGGGAATTGGTGGTGGAAGCGGCTTGACATAAATTGGGGGAAAAACTTTTGGTGGGAGTGGAGGAAAAAGGTAGGGATGGCCGAAGAACTTCAATGGGGGCAATTTTGGTAGAGGAGGGTACTTGAAATAAGGCCACAAGAACTTGGAAGTGCAAATAGCCGACGAGAACTTGAGCTTCCCGTTGGTGCTGAAGGTGTGCTTTTCGTCAGATTTGGACTGGAAAACAATCTTGGAGGCCTCTAGGCCGTCGTGAGTTGCGCATGGTGTGGCTGATGCGCTGTGAAGCTGTGCGTAGCATTCTTCCTTCAGTTTTCCGTCTTGTACGAACTCCACGGGAAGGGATACTTTGAACTGGCCTTCTCCATTGAGGTGTCCAACTGCTCTTGTTTTTAACTCTCCCTTCTTGGTCTTGCACTCGATGGTTACACGAAGCCCTGTGGTACAAACGCAAGCAAAATTCCACATGATCATCAGTACCTTCTTCAACACTGAATGATTGCCAACATATGACGCTATACATTTTGGAAAATGTTCGAAATATGGCTCTCTTACAAAGTGTAATTTGTCGGTGAAGCATTACCAAAATCGTAGCTAAAATGCAGGCAATAAAATTATTACTCAGTGTGTTACGATTAAATAGAAGTTTTTCCTTCAACTGCTATTAAGTGTCATTAGAGCTAGCTAGAGATCATAAGTCATTGTTTCATCAAAGTTACCATCTTTGGGTGCAACAAATCTCTCGTATTGCGTTACGCACCAACACATTAACTAACTCTCCAGGATCCAATGAAACCATGGTTAGTCATCCCATAATTGGGAATCTAAAAGTTCTTTTCTTTTGGTACTTGGTACAACCAACCATCCGCAGTTCTCAAGTACACAAGTCATATCATCAGAAGCCAAAATGTGGTACCCAAAGAAAGCTGTATAGAATATACCTGAAAGGGCCTGGCTGGTCTTAATGTTACTGGCCTTGCAGTCTGCACATTCTCCTACCCCAACTACCTCGACTGTCTTGTCCACGCCGTAGCAGAAGCTTGCAGAAAAAAGTATGGCTACCAAGAAGCCGAGGACAACTCCTCGACTAAGGGAACGAACCCGCATTGGCAAGTCTGCCTTACGGCCCCAGTACTACTGCAATAGTTATGGTAAGATCAGATAGATCGCTAAAACGCGATCAGAAGCTAAAACCACCTTCTTAACTGGGAATGTTTCCCGGTTTGGGAGTGAATTGAGGCACACTGAACTTGTTACATATATAATGAAGATGGGAAGGAGGTGAGAGCTAATTAAAGATGCAGACCGACACACACTTAAAGAACCTCACATGTAGTTAGGGACCCATGAGCTTGACTTTGAAACTAGTGGGCAGCTTCCACCAGCAAAGCCCTCATCAAATGCAAATGCCATTATCTGATCATTCAATGAACTTTCAACTGTACAGCCCCGTCTTTCTGTGATCTCTCTATCTGTAAACCTACTTACCAAACTCCCAATAAATGTTTTTAATCCTTCATCAAAACTGGGTCAGGTGTTTACACTACACTGATATCTCATGTTCTTGGCACAACTGAAAAGGGGGTAGTACTTTCTACTTGCTTTCTATTACCATACCATATCATGTTCATGTGTATGGTCGAAAACACAGTCGGAAGTTGATTGTAGGAAACGGATAAAACGCATTTATTGTGATTTGAGAATGCAGTTCAGTTTTGATGTTATTCCAACAAAATGCACTCTACTTTACGATGTGCCTTGGATAGGCCAATTGTACAAGGTACTATATATGGTCTCTTTATCTTTAGTTTGTGTGCGCGTAAGCGTGTGCCTGCAAGTGCAAATGCACCAGCATTTGCATTTCTGCCTAATTACACCATAAACAATCCAATAGTTCACATAATTCAATTGCAACAAAGTTCTTTTTTCACAAATAAAATGCGTGTAACAGAAAATGTGGGACTATATCAGCCTGTTTTGGCTTGTGTACGTACCACATTATACAGAAGATATAGTTTGGTAACTGATTTCATTCTACAAAAAAGACTAGGGTCGTCAGCACAAACGCAGGCATAATGTCTAATCAGAAAGTTCTGCAGAGTTACCGTATAACCATAGAAAAAAGAAGGTACAACCATGCATTGCACTATATATCCGCTGTGTCTAACCTTTATGCACCGACTAAGCATGGACAATATTGTGGGATTGATCAACCGTTCACCTCGTGAACTCTTTACACACAACATGTGCAAAAGGTACTTCATATTTACTATAGTCTATTCAATCAGTTCCAACATCTAAGATGATTAGGGTCTAGGTTTCCCTTCTTGATGTAAAATGATACATTCTTCATAGTCTATTCATTCATTTTCTGATGCCAACATAGTTAAGGTTTGAACTTGAATTTTAAGACCCGTCCAATTTGATTATTATGCTACATAGGTTGGTGCTATATTCATCGCTTCTTATTTGCTAAATTTTCAACGATTTGAACGTACCCGTAAAGAGGTTTGATGGCACATTAAAACGTTTAAATTTGGTTCAGCAGGCAAGGGGTATCAGATGCCAGTTGTCGTGCACCATATTCAAAGATGGTTAACAACCAATTCTAATTGGTACTTGTCAAGGCTAAAGACGTGAGAAAAGCGGATGGAACGTCAATAACAGAAAATAAGTCACTCTCTTATAAGCAAAATCATGTTTAAGGTAGACAATGTTCATTTGTCATTGTCCTCCTTAAAAAGGATACTTCCGTTAAATGAGATTAGGACCATATTTGGAAAGTCTGTGTTGTTTGAAAATGAATAATGATTTTCTTAATCAAGTACGTCGGTTCCACCTATTTTTCAAGACGAAATTAAAGCATCATGCATTAATTAGCATGTGAGGTTTTATGTATAGAAAATGTCAAATATCTGTTCATCACCACTCCTCAATGGGCCGACAGATTCTTGTTCATTTTAGCTGTTGGAACAATGGGCATAATGAAAGCCTCCTTAGTAGATAGATGATTTGGCTGTTTAATGTGACATTATTGATGTGATTTATGGACATCGAAAGCCTGTCGGCGGAAAACAAAAGTGGCCAATTTTTATACGTACCGTCGCGTTTGAGATAATTTGCTCACTTTGTATGGTAATACGGAAGATATGAAGAGTGCTGTTTTTTTTCTTAGTTGTGTTGCAAAAGAGTACACCGTTCAATCCTTTTCCCTTATAGCGACAAATGAAGCGTGAAATACTGTGGCATATAATGAAATAAATATAGCTTCTAAAAGTAACCACAGCTCCTTCGGTAATTTGTGTTACGGGTATTTATTTCACTTTACGCTACAGTATTTTACTCTTCATTTGTCACTATAAGGTGAACGGATTGAACGGGGTGTACTCTTTTGCAACACAATTTATATCCGCTGAATAAATATCAGCTGAAGCAATTAAACCTTGTACTGTTCTTCCATTTATAAATTTAAGCAATAACCGGCGTTGCGGCCACAATTTATTTGCTCACGTTTTACCTTTGGCAAAATTTACGTGGCTCTGGCACAAATAGTTTTTCTGGACTCTCCAAAAAAGAATGTTAAGAAAAATAATTTCAAAAAAGAACTTCCAGGAATTAATCAACTAAAACAGGTAACAGAAGAGAAAATTGTGGGAAATCCGTAAAGTTAACAACAAAACTGTCACTTGTCAACCAGAAAACTCTGCTAGTTTTTTGTTATAAGGCTCAAATTTCTGAATCTCCTAAAAAATGAAAGGCAAAAGTTTCTTCCTCATGCTACAACACTATGGCAGATCCGTAGATGGCAAGCCCCCTGAGAACCTGTGGCCTTAAACTCTGTTTCATACATGGGATGCCCCTAAGAATTTGTGACCTTGACCCTTGTTCCATAAATGGCATACCCCTAGGAACTCGTGGCCTTGACCCTTGTTCCGTAGATGGCAAGCCCCTAGGAACCTGTGGCCTTAACCTTTGTCCCATGGGGCTGACTCCTTGGGGACTTGTGGCCTTGACCTTTGTCCCAAGGGATATGAACCCGTAGGCCTGGTGATCTTCGGGCTAGTGGTTACAGTGTTACATGATAACAATGCATCTTTAAATGTCGTCACTTCTTTCTTTTGAACCAAAAGCGTGAATTTTGATCTTGTGATAGTGATTTCATTCCTGCCAAACACTCAAAAGTATAAGTTAGTGCTTGAAAGAAATGAATAAATAGATATATATTACATTTTTTTTCTTATATATATATATATATATATATATATATATATATATATATATATGCCAGTCTTAATAATAAGAATATATGGCAAAAAGAGTACACCGTTCAATAAAGTTGTGTTGCAAAAGAGTACACCGTTCAACCCGTTCACCTTGTAACGATAAATGAAGAGTGAAATACTGTAGCATATAATGAAATAATATAGCTTCTAAAAGTAACCACAGCTCCTTCTGTAATTTGTGTTATGGGTATTTATTTCACTATATGCTACAGTATTTCACTCTTCATTTGTCGCTATAAGGTGAACGGCGTACTCTTTTGCAACACAACTTTATTGAATGGTGTACCCTTTTGCAACACAACTCTTTTGCAACACAACTTTATTGAATGGTGTACCCTTTTGCAACACAACTTCTAACCACCGCTGAATAAATACGATCTGAAGCAATTAAACCTTGTACTGTTCTTCCATTTATAACGGTGTACTCTTTTGCAACACAACTTTATTGAACGGTGGTGAACCCTTTTGCAACACAACTTCTAACCGCTGAATAAATATGATCTGAAGCAATTAAACCTTGTACTGTTCTTCCATTTATAAAATTTAAGCAATAACCCGAGTTGCGGCCACAAATTTATTTGCTCACGTTTTACCTTTGGCAAAATTTACGTGGCTCTGGCACAAATAGCTTTGCTGGACTCTCCAAAAAAGATTCTTAAGAAAATAATTAAAAAAAACTCTCCACAGAATCTTCCAGGAAAAATAAAAAACTAAAAAAGGCAACAAAAGAGAAAATTGTGGGAAATCCTTAAAAGTTAACAAAACTGTCACTTTTCAACCAGAAAACTCTGCTAGTTTTTTGTTATAAGGCTCAACTTTCTGAATCTCCTAAAAAATGAAAAGGCAAAAGTTTTCTTCCTCTTGCTACAACACTATGGCAGATCTTTTCAGGTCTATGGTTCCAAAAACAACTACACTTTCGGGCTCTCCTCTCCAAACGACTAGCCTGAGTTACAAGAATCTATGCCTCATTGCAATGCTTCACGCAGCTAAACTGGGAAACATGCTGATCTACTTCTTTTTCTTTGATTTGCTGGACAAAGACTGAGTATATGCAGTTCCCTGGGCAGAAAAAACAGCAGGAGGTTTAAAAATTGGCAAAATTTAACGCTAAAATGAATAAAGAGGTACTTTTATTCAACAACATGTGTACCTGCAACCATTCATCCATCGATGCATCGGTGGTCCCAGTTCCAACTTCCACCTTGGGCGCCCTCTTAGTTTTCTGTGTGTCATAGATAAACATATAAACCAGGAGAAGCTTGATATCTTTATCAAGAAAAAAAAAAAAACAATTACAACTCCGATCCTACTAATCAGAAAAACTTTTGGCTCAAGTGTCATCTCCAATTTTAATGGTGGCCGGGATAAGAAGGGTTCAAAAAAAAAACCGTAACCTCTCATCACACCAAACCAATGAGGTTAGCCAAGTGGTTGAGAAGGCTCTTACTTAGGCGCTTTCTAGGGCCAGCAATCAGCCTTAATAAATGTGGAGGCGACAAGCCACCTGCAGTGACCGCTTAAAGGTGGCTACAAAAGGCAGTTGAGGTGGAGGTGGCCACACTGTGTCACAAAGGATTGGTCAGGCGTACGGGTTCCAAATACCTCCGCTTCATGGCAAACAGAAAACTCTCGTCCCACAAAAAAGGGAGAGGAAAAATCCTTTTCTGGTGAACATTACCCAAAAAAATATTAAAGTAGCCAAATACACCAAGAGTTTTACAAACAAGTTCCCTCACAGATCCCATCTTCTAGAAACGAAGAAAAGCCAGTCAAAAAGAACTCTTTTAAAACGACGAATAAGATCTCAAATGCATTCAACAACATATAAGTGATGTATCAGCACGGGCATGCATACCTTCGAAAGGTGTTGTATCTGACTACGAATCCACAACCCAAGAAGGACAAGAAGAGCAATTCCAAGAGAAATCAGGAAAACAGATTCAACGCTAATAAGGCCACCCGCCTCAGTAACTTCAATTGTGCCATTGTAGAATGTACTTTGGTATGGGAGTTGATCTATCTCATAAACAACAGTTCCCACAAGATCAAACGTTCCCGGCTGCCAAAAAAAAATGTAAATTCTTTTGAGTAATTTGCAAT
Source organism: Escallonia rubra (assembly GCA_033065855.1). NCBI lineage: Eukaryota > Viridiplantae > Streptophyta > Magnoliopsida > Escalloniales > Escalloniaceae > Escallonia > Escallonia rubra. Next base: position 2,421 of record JAVXUO010003061.1, on the reverse strand, counting down.
ACATGTACTTTCTATTAAACCAATAATATTAACGACAATATTTATGGGTGAGACAAAAAGGGTTGCATATTGACAGCAACTTGGTCCGGTGGTTGTTGGGACACGGGTGCCAACAGTTATGTGATATAGAGGGCATGGTGGTCATGGCCTAATACTGTACCAAGGTGGTGGAATGTGGTGATAAAACGGACATGATAATCGCGAGTAAGGCGGTGTTGCAAATGTAGCGGAATTGATTGACAGTGGCAAGGTCTAATAGTTGCTTTTTCAATGGCAAGTCTTCTGTATGAGTCAAATCTGTATACTTCAATTCCGTGAATTTACTCACATGAAGCACTGATCGCTATAAAAATGCCATGATAATCAAAGAAATGCATCTACCTGTAAGAATTTGCTGACAGCAAATATGTAGGGAAAGGTAGCCTGAGCCGAAGGAGGAACTGATCCATTGTTGAAAGCCTAAGAAACAGTGCAAACCTTTAAGTGAGCAACAAAATAGCCAAGACAAATCATAATAGGTAAAGAAAATCAAAGCATGGAATTAGACCCCTCCCTCTTTGTCTCTCTCTCTTACACGCTCACAACTATGCATAACTAAAACATGAAACAAACTGCAGATAGCTGGTAGTTGCATCTTCGACACCACAATCAAATTGGTTCAATCATAAAACGAAAGGAAAGCCTCATTAGTTTGAAATACACAATCAAATTATCCGAGTTCAATTTTTCAGATGTAAATCAACATATAAAGTACTCGCTTTTACAAAATCGTCCAAACACTAAATTTGCAGTTTCATAATTTTGTAAATCAGCGAATTTTAAAATGAATAGATTTTGAAATGCAAGGTACTTTGAAATCCTTCATCCAAACACACTCTAAGGGTGTGTTTGGATATAGGATTTGAACTGGGGATTTGACTTTGGTAGGGTATTTATAAATCACTTGGACAAAATATCTTGTTTGGATAGTTCAAAAGGGAATTTTTGAAATTTCGGAGTGATTTGAACTGTGGATTTGGGGTCACCAAATCCACAGTTCAAATCACTAGTTTGAACTAGTTATTTGTCAAATCCACTCCAATAAGTAATTTACAAACCCACAATAACTAGTTCCCTATTTTTTAGGAATCTTGCCTCTCACCTTTTTTAACAACTTTTTACTTCCTTTCTTCCAAACAAGATATTTCAAAATGATAGAATTTGTAAATCAGGAGATTTCGAAATGAAGGCATTTAGAAATACCCAGTATTTCAAAATGCCATATCCAAACACACCGTAAAGGAGACAATAGGATCAAACAAATTGCTCTTGCTTAACATACAAAGCAACAACAAATAATCCAAACTCCCTCAATCAATATCAACTAGTCGCTACCCCTCCATTTTGGAAAAATTAAACTGACACCCTTCACATACTAGTATAAAGAATTTTCAGAAATGTTGAACCCGCCACCACATACTAGTCACCACCAAATGATTCCACCACCACAGACCCACCAAAATCCACCACCACAAACCTACCACAACAGACTGGCGCACCACCACAAACCCACCACCCGTAATGGATCGCACCACCACAAAGTAGACCTGGCAAACGGGTTTATCCACCAGGTACGGGTAATAACCGACCGGATCCGGGTAAGAAACGGGTCGGGTAAATTTTGCCCGGCTTTTTTTGGGTAGCCTTTTTAGGAATCCTTACCCTACCCACCGCGGGTAAATGACCAATTTTTTTATTAATTTTTCTTTCTTTTAAACAGGTTTTCATTACCTTATTCCGCTAATTAATTATTACAGTTAGCCATATTCTTTTCCCTTTTTTTGCCAACACATTTCATATTTTTGGTCAATTGCAATTTGCCAGCATCAACTCCCAGTCCCCAAACCCTAACCACAATCCAAAATAATACAATCAAACGAAAACACATACATAATCACAAGCATAAAGTTCTCCATCGGCAGACCCAAACCCTACCCACAATCCAGAATAAAACAATTAAAAATTAACAAAATACATGATCACATTCACATGCATGAACTAGAAGATTGACGGTCGTCTGTGGTCGATCTGTGACTGAGAGAGAAGACATCGAAGCGGCGGCAGCAGAGCAGGAAGGTCACGGCGGCAGCAAAGCAGGAAGGTCGGGGTGGACGATCGGCGGTCGCGTTGAAGAGTGAGGGGTCCGAGAAGGCTGATGCCTAGGCTGTCGGAGGTAGATCTCGGTGAGGGGGCTCACGATTGGCGGTCGATCTCGATCTCTACTGTGAATATGTGATTATTGATGATTAGTGATTGATTGAGGGAAGAGGGGCGGTTGTGGCGGAGAAGGATGGGGTGGTGGCGCAGAGATGGAGATGGGGCGGCGGCAGAGAAGAATGGGGAATATGAAGAGACCAGATGAGAAATGAGAGAGGGTTAGGG
>JAVXUO010002379.1:0-77273 GCA_033065855.1 Escallonia rubra | reverse complement strand
TACAAGTATGACATGTAGGCCCATTTTGGTGGAAGAAGGGCAAAGAAATTGGGTCTTTTTGGTGAACATGCAACCCAGTTGATATATTAAATAGGACATTAGTAGTTCTCTGTTTTCCCCCTAGTTTTGCTGCTCGTATTTGAGAAGGAAGAATTGATCTCGATGATGGCAATGCCATGAAGAGAATCAGCATACCACACTACACCAGGGACCCTCATGAAAATATGTTGCCTTGGAATCAAGGGTTACATCAATTAACCTGCAGGATTTCATAAAATGAGGGAGCATGCACAAAAGGATCTAAGGATTTAGTGCAACAGTCAGGCTGTTCATAAGTCTTCTGAATTTCGCTCTGCATAAAGAACATGCATTTTTCCTGCTTTTAGCACTATATATGAAGGTGTAACTTTTCCATTGACGCCGTTATTGTGCTCAAGCTAACCGTACTTAAACTGGGGTAATCTGAATAAGGGAATCTTATTGTAGTAGACAAGTCGAACTCCAGCATTCCTGTGAATTGCAAAACAGAGTCTTGGACTGGGATCCGGATCTACGAGTTCTCCTTCCTTGTGGCTAGCTTCCTTCAGCTGCAATAACTATCTCATCAGTCATCTCTACCTCTTTCTGACTTCAAGTACCGATCTTCTATCAAAGAAACCTTTCCAGAAGTGCCCTTGGTTCAGAGTCCAGTCTGCATTCTTTGCTTTGTTTTCATCATTCTACTCCAATCTATTCAAGAACGTGAATAAAAAGACTGGCCATGCATCAAAAGATTAAGCCACACGTTCCTTCAGTGACATGAGATGGTGTAACTAACGCGGTCCCTATGTACAAGAAAAGATATTCATTTGACGGACACCGTATACCTGTAGCCTGAGCACATCATGCTGTATTATGCTGTAATGTACCAATCCAAACTATAACTTTGAAGATCACTTGGAGCTATTTAAGAACCAACCGTGGCACCCTTAAAAGCTTCATCACTTCTCTCAGAACCCAAGAGATGAGCACTAGTCAAGATGATTCAAATGCTTTCTTTTATCGTCCCTGAACCTTGCCCCAGTACTCGATCGCCTGGAAAAGGAACAGAGAGAGGATAATCGAGCCAAGCATAAACTACTAAAGAATGTGGTCACAAATAAACTCTTCAACGAGTGTAAACATTGTAGTGGACCCTAAACAATGGAGCCGTGGTGTACCATTTTGACGCATTTATTTTTGAAAGAAAAATAAATGCAAAAACCAAAAGCCTCAGATTTTCTAAACTGTTGGGTCTTTGCCATAAAGGAAGGTAGCGATTAGCAAAGAACCGATAAGAAGGGCAAAAGCAGAAGTCGATGGCCTAGGCTAGGGTAGAATGAAAACCAATATTATGTTAAGAAGACAATTATGCCCCATTTTGGTAATGTCACGCACATTAAAAGGGGGGACACCATTGTCAAGACACAATTGAAAGTCTATAGAGAAAACATAAAACCAAGGAGGAGTAGGTGGGCACATGCCCCCCGTGCTCCTCTAAGCGTTTCTATGAGGTTTTCCGTGTCGTCATTGAACACCTAGATGGCGATAAATGGCATGTATACCATTTTGACGCTAAATTTACGTTTGGTAATGACGTCCATCCCACGCTTTTACGCATACATTCCAGTTTCTTTGTTAGTAAAGTACGAGTAATTATCATGTCTACGCTCAAATCAAGAGTTATTTGTGATCAGTAATTATGTACTTTAATTACGACTAGAAGTAGCACGACGGTATCACTTTCAAGGAGTGACGTTGATAACTACAAGAAACATCTGAGTTGATCATGGTTTAAACCAACTTTTTCTTTCATAGAAAGGTGAGTAAAGATGTATAAAGTTGGAGTGTAAATATCACTTCCTTTCACGATTTAGTCATAAAGTTCTGCTTTAACAAGATCTAGGACCAAGAGATTCAAAGCCGATTTTAGGGATGTTGAATCTTGTTCATTTGGGTTTTTGTTCGTCTCAAATTTTGAGCTTTGATTGTGTTTCAAGTCTAGCTTATTTATCTCCTTACGAACCGGTCCCGCACATGCTCGAACCCAATAAGTGACTGAGTTTTAAAATATGTTGGAGTGGATGCACAAAGTCAACTGGGTGTGCTTCTTCACTCTTCAGAGTGGCATTCGAGGATTCCACAACACTGCAAACCACGGACAACAACAGCGTAGCGCAGGTCCTTTCCGCTGAAATTGCTCGAGGTAATCACCTTCATCAGGTCAGTGCTAACTCTTCTTTGTGTTGAACATCATAAATGCACAGCCAGTGGATAAAAATCTCTATCTTTTGAGGTAATGAGAAAAATGCAACTTATACCGCACATTTTTTTTGTAAGCAAGCCCGTGTATTACTGACTCGAATATTCATTATATTCGACTCTTCGTTGTAAAGTAGTCCAAAACGCAACCTGGGTCCAAAAATCACTCCGAAAAGTCCATCCTGTTTATTGATTGCTTTAGTTATTGAGTGGGATTTTACCAATTTCATGTTATACAGGCAAGATCATATTTCGTTTCTGAATCCCCTTTAGAAATAAATTTCGCTAGGGTGTGTATTCTACAAACATTCTATTTTGGGCAGCAAATACACAGAGGATACTGGGCTATCCATGCACACGAGCGGTACTCCATGCTCTGTGCAACATCTAATAGAAGTATTCTGTAGCTTCCTTTAGTTCTTTGACAGTAAAAAAAGTGTACTGACAAAACAAATGACAGTAAATAGTGTGTCAAATACATATAACATTCCAAGTACAATATAAATAACAGTGTCCATATAAGTAACATAAATAAAGTCATGATTTCAACATCCATCACGTTAACTTACATAATAGCTTTACGAATTGATAAACGACGCCCAAGGCGGGGTATAATTGCCAAAAGATACTAGGTGAACAAAAGGAATGGCCTCTCTGAGCCCATGTAAAACTTTCTACATATCCTTGAACAACAATTGAAGCTTACGCGTCCCTTCTCCATTTTGGTCTGATATGTTCCTGAGATCACAGCAGCTCATAATCAATCAAAACTTCACAGCAGCACCAAAAATGTGCCTCAGTGCAAATAACTAGATGCATTCTACTTTCACAATTGCTTGCAGCCTAGCAAATTACAGTCACAGTGAAGCCTATTATTCTGCATTCTAGCCGAGGATGATCCCTTCTTTCCATGGGTGGCAATCTAGTGCTTCTTGATTGGCTCCCTCAGGGTTTTCTTTTCCGTGTGTTTTGTGTGCACCGGATGGAGGACCGTTTCTGCTGTTTTCTGGGTGTCAGTTGGGTCGATTTGTTGAGGAGCTGGCAGCCCTATAAGCAGAGGGGCAGTTTCGGATTTTACGGGCTATCATGACTCCTCGTTTTTATTGGTGCATATGACACGAGAAGAATGAGGGTATTCAAGGGAGAGGAGAATCCTTTGAAGAGGCTAAAGTCAATCTTATCTTCTACTTTGTTCGGTTGGGCTGAGTCAATCTTACATATACAGAAGATATGAAGCAGAGGAAAGGGTGCACTTACAGACACGACAGGGGGCAAGTTAACAGATAGGGCACACATTAGATGTATACATAACATTCTTATATCATCCATAAGTAAATCGTTCTGATGCCCCCACTAGCATGTGTGTTAGTTTTAAGGGAGAGCCGAAACATACGCATGCTTTCTGAAGTATTCCAAAGCTTTAGAAACAACATCAATGCATATAGCATGACTATTGGATGATTCTTTTCTGGTCATGACTCCAACGACTTCTCCATTGAGATTGAAGATGGGTCCACCATCAGTCCCCTGCAGCATGAGAAAATATTATAATGACAAAATGCTAAAAGACTCTCAATCTTCAAAGACTACACATAATAAGAAATGACTTTATGTTGGCTCAATTTTCATAAAGTAAAGCACGGATACCACCGTATAGGTGTTAACGAGTTTTCAAACATAGATGACGTAAGAGGATGAATACAAAAAGTTCAGAAATTAGTTTAATATCTAGTCTTTTTACTTAACGCCCTTAACAGAGCAAAGGCCATACAATACTACTTAATATCTTATTGATTTCCAATTCTTTAGCTAGTACAGATTGTAATCCAACACTAATTAACAATAGTAGAATAGTACCCGAGCTTTGCTCGAGCTAAAACATGACCATAGAATATTACACAAAACAAAAGTGATATTGTGCAATGATATATTCATACTCTGCATAAGTAAATAGCTACATACATGCTCCTTCTCGCTAGGGCATCTATGGTAGGATTCTGGTGCGATGCCACCGCTAACTGCATCTAGATGGTCTGCTCGCTTGCGAGGACCTCCTGAGGATCCTTTTGCTCGTGATTTTGTTGGAAATCAATGGCAGTGTACTACGTTGTGCTAAATCCGGCTGAAAATCCCAATATCACATAACCTAACTATTTCTCTTGGATCAGAAGGTTTCCGTGATGTAAGTGATCTGCCACCGATGGGAGAGGCATCCAGTTCGAATTTGGATGAGGACAAGTTGATTCATGATCGTATAAAAGATTTGCATAACCAACTTGAGGAAGTTCGTAACAAAAACAGTTATTCCCGGAAGGCAACGGAGCAATGCACGAACTTCAAGAGATTTGTTCAAAGGAAAGAACAAAAATTAATGGTCCGACATGCTCGCAAACTGAGATAGATCTAGAGAAGGTTGCTAGCGCGTACGACTCACGAAAGGAATGTGGTGTTGACACGCGCGGAAAACCTATTGATGAACAAATTCAAAAGGAGCGTCGGGAGGACATGTTGGCAACGTCACAAGACAGTCCATCTTTAGCGTGGGAAAAGAAGGTGAGTTCCCACCTCTAAGTTATTGCCGTGGCTGATCGAAACGGTTGATCTACAACTGATAACCTAGAAGAAAACACAATTAAGAGGCTAGACCTAATGGCGACAGTAAGAGAGCTTTTCGCAACACCCACACCCCCCCACCCCCAACCCCCCGCGCGCGGGGCCCCAGAAATCAATGGTGGTGCCGGTGTTGAATGCACACAAGATGACGTCGATGGGGAATTACAGATAGTTTGTAATAGTTCTATTATTTTTAAAAGTAGTGGGGCTATTTTGAAAGATTGTCAATAGAGGGAGTTAAACATAATAAACATAAAGTTTGATAGAGACCCTATGTCCCTATCTTATAACACAGCCGTCAGAGAAGACATAGACAACATCGACAGCAAGGAGGGGCCGTTGCCTCTCCTGTTGGAAGTCCCTCGCCGATCGCCTCTCCTGTCGTAAGACCCTCGCCGCTCCGGCAGAGGTTAATTCTTCTCCTCCTCCTCTTTCTTGCTCTCCTTCTTCTCTTCTCCTGCTTCTCTTTCTTCTTCTTCTTCTCCTACTCTGTGCCAAAAAACCCTCGGTGTGTGTCCGAGGTGCACCCCAGGTCCAGAAAATTAATTGAAAAAAAAATAGTTTTGGACATGCACCCGACGCGCACCCGATGCCAGTGCTTCCCCCAGACTGCTGCACCGGTGCTTCATAAGTGTTCAGATAATATGGAGAGTAAGCTGCCTGAAACTATTCCAATCAAAGGCCCTGGCAAAGTGATTCTTGATCAAAAGGTAGAATATAATGGCTCCTGTCAAATATGTATGCATTGTAAGGTGTTATAAAATACCTAAGAGACAGTTGTTTGGGAAAAGAAACAGACTGAGGTTGAACAACACCAGCTAAAGATGCAGTGCATAGGCATATTGCACGGATTTTCATGAAGGTGCAACCTGAGCAAATCATGAGGCTACTACCATGGACACAAACACAGATGAAAGCATTGAGCCATTTCAGGAGACCACGCCAGTATTACACTACTCTGAAGTATCTAAGGCCAGGAAAAATCTGGGAAGTAGCACTGCAAGTAAGGGGCAGAGCACCAAAGGCAAATAACTATGCTCTTAAGGTGGAAAGGGGATCTAATGACCCTGTGAAACAATATGAGGTTAGAAAGGTGTTGAAATCTCATAAAGTGCAGCTCACTGGGTTGATTGAAACTAGAGTTAGAGAGGAAATATTAAACTATCACAATGAAACAAAATAAAAATTGGAAGTTTGTATATGATATTGATAACAAAGGGGTCTCAAGACTTTGGATCGGTTGTGACAGTAGGCAGGCTGATTTTGATGTGGTGCCTGCTCTCTGCAACTCATAACAGGCAAAGTTCACTCCAAAGTGCTGACAGCTGGTCTTAAGTCTCCTGTGTTTATGGCAATCACAAAGGGGACAAAAGGAAAGCTCTAGGGAACCAATTGTCTCAAGATGGGGGATACAATGGGGCAGCAGCCTTGGTTGTTGGTAGGAGATTTTAATGTTGTGAGATATACCAACGTGAAACAAGGAGGGACTAGTCTCGATAAAAATGATGTACAGGAGTTCAACCAGGGTCTCTTCATGGCCAAATTGGAGGACATGACAACGACAGGCTGTTTTACACCTGGTGTAAAATAGGGAGGAAAATCTCAGCATTTGTAGACTGGATAGAGCTTAAAAGAATAAGGGATCGCTGGCAGCTTTTCCTAATACTCGGGTGGTGGCTCATGCCCATGGCATCTCTGATCATTCTTTGATATCAATCAAGATCTCACAGATTCAATATATTGGAGAAAGACCTTTCAAGCATTTTAAATGCTGCATGAGAGCTTTAAATCTCTAGTGAAGACTGTTTGGGAAGAATTATATAAAGGGAATGCAAGTCATGGATTGTATGCAAAACTTAAGAAGCTGAAACCTTTTCTAAGGCAATTAAATCAGGAGCATTATAGTCAAATTTCTCAAAAAGTGGAAGCAAAGCAGAGGGAGTTACAAGAGGTGCAGAGAAAAATTCTGGCTAATGAAGAGAATGATAGGATTCAACTTGCAAAGGAGCTAAAGTCTCAATATTATCTTCTTCTCAAAGCTGAGGAAGCTTTCTGTTTCCAAAAAGCTCAAATAAAATAGTTAAATTGGAAAATACAACACTGCATATCTCTTTAAGAAAATGGAGGTGCACAGTGCTCAATAAAGTACTGGCTATTGGTACTGTGGAGGGTGAGCATAAATGTGGTGCAAAGGAGTTTCATGCTTTAGCCATTGTACACTTTGCCAATTTTCTTAGTCGCCCTGTGCCTGTTCAAAGACATACTAAAGACAGGCTGTATATGATCATCAACCATGACCCGTCTCTTCATGATCAAAGGGTGCTATGTGCCCCAGTTCCAGAGCAGGAAGTGAAGACTGCAATTTTATCTTTTAAATCAATTAACCAGGCCTGATGGATACAGTGCTGAATTCTTTCAATAAAACTGGATGATTGTACGGCAAGATGTTGTGGCTGCCGTGATTGACTTTTTTCAACAAAAGCAAAGGTATCAAGCTATATAATAACACTGCAGTAACCCTAATTCCTAAAATTCCTTGTCCAAAAAAATGAAGGAATTTAGACCCAGCGTTTTTTGCAATGTGGTCTATAAGTGAATCTCAAAGAATGTGTGCAAGGATTAAGGATGTTCTGCCCAAAATTATCAGCAATAGACAATCTGCTTTTGTTGCTAATAGAAATTTTGCATATCACATTCTTCTTATGCAAGAATAAGTAAGTAATTATCACCGGAAGGGAGGTCAGCCTAGATTCTTTATGAAGATTGACATCCAGAAGGCTTTTGATTTTGAGGGCTGGGCTTTTTGGAAGATGGTCATGGAAGTTTTTCAACTCCCTCTTCAGTTCATTGAATGGACTATGATGTGTGTCACCACTGCCAGATTTTCCATCAATCTAAATGGAGCCATGGAAGGTTAATTTTGCCAGGCTAAAGGTCTCAGGCAAGGTGATCCTATCTCACCATATTTGTTTCTCTTAGTGATGGAAGCTTTTTCTGGTCTCCTTGATGCATGTGCAACTCAACCTGGTTTCAATTTTCATCCTAAATGCCAAGAACTGCATATTAATAACTTGTGCTTTGCAGATAATCTCTTTATTTTGGCAACAGCAAACAATGCTTCAAGCACCTTATTAGAACAAGCACTAGATGAATTTGAAAGGGTATCTGTGACTATCTCATAATCTCAATAAGAGAAGCATCTACATTGCTGGGGTTGAGGATACAGAAGCTTTACAGTATGCTCAGCTCACTGGGATTTCCCCTGGCACCTTTCCTGTCACTTATCTAGGGATGCAACTGATTTCTACCAAGCTGCATTGCAAAGACTAACAAATCCTCATTGAAAGAATCACTAGAAAGATTACAAGCTGGCCTATAAGATACTTATCATATGCTGGTAGAGTACAACTTGCTACGTCTGTTTCTTAGTATGCAGATCTGTTGGTGCACTATTCTCATCTTGCCAAAGAAGATTATTACCCAAATTGAGGCAAAAATTAGAGCATTTATCTGGCATGGAAAGGGTGTCAAATGCACCGGCGCCAAATTGCTTGGAAAGATATATGCCTGCCCAAAAAAGAAGGGGGTCTTCGGATAAAGAGATTGAAGGAGTGGAGTAGAGCAGCAATTTCTAGACACTTATGGGATCTTGCCCATAAAAAACACTCTTTGTGGGTCAAATGGTGCCATTCATACATCGTTGAAGATAAACATCTTTGGTCTTTTGGCTCCCTTGGAAATTTAACTTGGACGTGGAGGAAAATTTTGAGATTGAAAATGCAGTTTAAGGCTTTCTTTAATTATCAGGTGGGTGATGATAAAGACACTTGGTTATGGCCGGATAAATGGATGGATACTGGTACTCTTATGTATAGATATGGGCATAGAATCATGTATTATTCTGGACTGGCTCTTAATAGCAAAGTAGCTGATATTATGGATGACCAAATTGGAATTTGTCTGTTGCAAGATAAATGCTCTGCCACAGCAAGCAGCAGCTATGTCCTGATTATCAGGAAAAGGTGGCGTGGTACTTACACCATACTGTTAAGTTTCCGATAAACACTGCATGGGAGGCCATAAGATCAATATCAGTAGCAGTTTTCATGGTGGAAACAGCTTTGGTTTCCTGGGCACATTTCAAGATGCTCTCTGATCCTATGGATGCTTTTAAAGGAGGGCTCAGAAGCAAAGATAAGCTGAAAATCATTTTTTCGTGACTTGCCCCTACGCCAATGCTGTTTGGAGGAAGATTTTGGATAAACTACAAAAGGAGGCCCCTCTGCATTCTTGGAAGCAGTTTCTACACTACTCTACGCTCAAATTTAGTGGCAAAAGTTTTAGAGCCAAACTAGGTAAACTTGCCCCGGTTGTTACTGCTAACATTATATGGACTAAAGAGATGCAAAGATTTCTGAGCAACTGAAGAGGAATGAAGAAGGATGCTTGCAAATCACCCAACAGTGGGTTAATTACAGAGTAAGGAGCCGGAAGAAATCTCCCTCTCACTTACTGAACAAGTAACTGTGCCACGCCCGGGGTATCTCACATTATCTACTTCATTGACTGTTTAGCTAGTTTTCATCAATAGCTTGTAAATGAGAAGAACAATATGTGTTGCTGGTATAACTGTATAGATTTGCATTGTGACATCTGGTGATTGAGCTTAATGGAATAAAGGACCTTTTACCCAATATATATATATATATATATGATGCAACGACATATTATGAGTGGGGCAAATCAACACCTCTTTTCACCAAATCCACACCCATTTGTTGCTTAAGGATTGGATAGTGTTACTAAGCATCTTTTAGCAACCAAAGATCATCGATTTAGTAAAAGAGGGTGTAAGTTTAGCCACACCCTATATGATTCGCTTAAGAAGACTCCTAAAGACACTTTTATCATTAGATGCTTGTTTTCAATTAGGCAGAGTAGAAGTAAATTGACGTTCACCGCCTCAAAAATGGAAGTTGCACCGTTTTAGTCAATGATAACCAACTTAAACCTAATGTTGCAAGAAAACAGCCTATAATATGCATTTTCTTCCATGTAAAGCTTTAATATTAGAGTTAACTACTCGGTTGACCATTGTACTATTAAGCAAATTCCGCTTTGGTCACTGGATTTTGATTTGTGTCAAAGTGACCACTACATTCATCAATTTGTTCAATCCTTCAGCCCCAAGTCCGTTAAGTGACTTCATCCGGGGGTAAATCTATCATTTCAATTTCTTCTTCTTTCATTCTCCCCATATTTCCCCTCAAGCCCAACACCACCAGCCACCACACGACGCCACCACTAACCACCAAGCACAACCACATCACAAAACCATCACTGCCAGCGACCACCAAGCACCAAGCACAGCCACAACACCACCACCAACTGCCAAACACAACCACGACACCCCCTCCCCACCCCCCAGCCCACGCAATCCCGCACATACACCAGCGATAAATCAATCGCCACCCATCGATCGCCCGCACACACAATCTCACACCTCCACATACACACAATCAATCGCCAGCCATCAGCATTATCCCGTCACATTTAAGCCTCCGCCCCACATAAGCTCTTATGATATATCACCATCGCTAGTGATAAATCATGCACAAACACAACCAGTAAAGATCCGATGAGGTTTTCAATCGGAGCAATGATGAAGGTGTGGCGGGGGTGATGCAATTGACGGCGGTTGGGTCACGGCAGCGGTTGGGTTTCGGCTGCGATTGGGTGGTGGCATGGTGTTTGAAATGCTACTGAAGGTGGTGTTGGTCGTGCGGGCATGAAGTGAGGGGGAAATGGATCGATGGAAAAGGAGGGAGATCGACGGGAAGTGGGAGAAAAATTGAAATGAACAAGGGAGGAGGGGGAAATGAGAGGTAGTTGGCGGCAGCGACAGGAACTGCTTATGGGTTAGGGCTAGTGGTGGTTGAATGGTGATGGCTGGTGGTGATTGGGTAGGGTGGTGGGTCGTGGGCATTGAAGGGAAGAAGAAGAGGAAAATAAAAAGGAAAGAAGAAAAATAATAATAATAAGTTATGTTTTGACAATTTTGCCCCTAATTTAAGCCCCATGTGCCTCGTACATCGGCACTTCACGGGCCAAAATTAGCAGAGTGATCCAATTGAGATCAATTGAAAAATTAAATGGTTACTTTTTGACACAAATTAAAGTTCAGTTACTAAAGTTAAAATTGCCTAATAGAAAAGTGGTCAATCGAGTAGTTAAGTTTTAAAATTACAATGAAACCCGGAAGAAATAGTTTTACTCTTCTATCATTTTCTCGACAGCGTGTGCACAGGTAACCAGATTGTTAGCAACAATCAATCACTTGGAAAGGGGTAACAAATCTGTACTATACATAAAGGAAATACTTGTACTGGTGTAACACCTCTTTTGCTATTACACACTACCTATGTAAAATGATGACACGTGTCATTCTAAGAAAATATATTTAAATAGTAATAACTTCCTATAAGTATGTTTGGATTTCACAATTTATAATTCAAAAAAAAAAAAAGGCATAGTTGAAGTTCTAAAAGTCAAGCTTGACAAAATAAGAAAATTGTCAAAAAATGATACAAGACAAAAACTTAGATAGTAAATAACAACCTCTAAAGAAATGTTTGATTTTCACATTGTAAAATTCAAAATACTAAAAGTTACAATAATCACAGATACGTGATGTTGATTATTTTTAACAGCAACTGGTATGGTTAATGAACGAACCGAGTTTATCTTTTGAAATATGGAAATTGTATCTAAACTTCAATGGACATCATATAAAAAGAAAAAGTTGTTTTCCACTCCCATATTCTTGTCAATAATACTCAGTAGCTTTATTCTTAGCACTCAGTGGCAACATTCAGCACCATTTTGCAAGACCAACTTTTACGTAAAGTCTACAAAATTGATTTTTTTTTCAATAAACGCGATTACAATAAACAAAGAGCACAGTTATTACCTTTATCCTTTTGTATTATACTATTAAAATTCTTTGCAATTATGCATATATTTTGTCACGAAACTAATTTTGAAATATTTTTCCCAATTTAAAGCTATATACTCTCAACAGTAGTTGCCCATATGGACCTTTGTTGACAATCCAAGTAGCAAGTATGTTTATAGTAGGCACAACATACCTTAATTGCCATATATCAAGTGTACTACTTAATCAACCTTTTAGATAGCTAATGCTGGATTTTAAACAATAAAATCTCCTACAGTGTTTTTGGATGAAGTATTTCAGAGTACCTTACATTTTAAAATTCATTCATTTTAAAATCCGTTGATTTACAAATTTATGGAGTCATGAATTTAGTGTTTGGGCGATCTTGTAAAAGTAAGGTTTTATACGTTGGATTCCATTTGAAAATTTGAACCCAGATAATTTAATGGTATACTGGTACAAACTAACGAGAGAGAGACTCCTTTTTTTAATGAAAGAAATTACCTAAAATTACGGAGACAAAAAAGGAGTCACTCCCTCAAAAAATACAGCTACATTTCCCAAAGGGATTTGACAAAAAACTAGTATGGACTGGTTATTTGTACAAGAGATTTTAGCACACCAAATTCTCTTTTCAAATCCATCATACAATTTGGTAAATCCATCTTATCACAATCAAAATAAGGAATTTTATGCGATGTATTTTCAAATCCTTTATAAAGTGAAATATTCAATTCAATTACCTCATTCAAACGTACTCCTATGATAAGATAATTATAACGGGATATGTATAAGTTTAGAATCAAAGCTCGTTTGGGTTGATTCATAAAACTATTTTTAGAATTAAACGAAAACAATTTTTAGATTAAAACAGAAACAGTTTTCAAAAAAGGTTTGAACCGGTCTTTAGCGAAATGAGTTTTTTGTTCGGCAAAACTGGCGGAAACACTTGCTAGAAGGTAAGACCGTCATTACGAAAAAATATTATAAAACGTGAAAGTCGCTCTATCGTTCTCTCTCTCCAACCCGTTTCTCTCTTTTCTTTCTTCACATGCGCACACATTACACAGTTACAGGCGCACACCCCCACCCCCAATACACACATAAGCACACACGGTTACACTCACGCACACCACAGACAAAGTTAAATACACACACATATAGAAAGATTTGGGTAAATTACACACGGCACCCCTGAGGTTTACCTTAAAATATACATGGCTTCGCCTATCTTTTTTTATTTTACACTTCGCTCCCTGAGGTACAAACCCGTATTTCCTGGAGCTACACAAACCTAACAAGAAGCATGACTTTGTCTGGAGATTCCCTGATTCCCTGACCAACTTTTTTTGCTTTTTTCATACCTAAACTACCCTCCCTTTCAAAACAAAGCTTGTCTTTCTGGGTTTTTAAACATCCAATAATATTTGAGAATTTAAATTATACAACCAACAATGCAAGTTATACAACCAACAATGCATGTTGTACAACAAATAATACAGGAATAATTTATATTGCAAGCCCTATCATCAACCAAACCCAAAATAATTGCTGCTCACCCATCAATCCCACCGAAATTAGCACCACGGCCACCAAGCCTACGCCGGCAACACCCTTAACCAATCGCAACCCACAAACGACCATCACACTACCCCCCGCCACCACCTACCGAGAGGCCACCATCGCAACCACCACGACCAACCACCCGGCAACACCATGTTGCAACACTGCCAACAACACCCTACGGCATCTCAACAATAGCCACCAACAGCCCCACCAACGGGCACCACACTGTCCCACCAACGGTCACCAAACGACCCCACCAACGCCCACCAAAACCTGTCACGAGACCACCAAATCGTTGTGGTCGCCAATCTATGTGATATGTGTGCTAGTCTGGTGTACAGCTGTAGGTGGTCGCCGATCGAGGTATTGTGTGTGTGTGAGAGAGAGAGTGAGAGAAAGGGAGAGATGGGTAGTGGAGACCACACTGCCCCGCCACGACCCACCACCGCTGGCACACCCACATATAAATCAGGCCCACCTACAACCACTGACGGCTATCCCGACACACCCACCATCACCAATGGCCACCAATTACAAAACCCGAGGACCACCCACGCATCCAGTCTCGAGTCAACAGACCCACCAATGGCCACCACACTGCCCCGCCACGGCCAAACAACGCCGGCCCATCCACATCTAAATCCGGCCCACTAGCAACCACCCGCAGTCATCCCGTCACACCCACAACCACCAACAGCCACCAATCACAACACCGGGATACTTTGCTCCTTGGTGGGTTACACAATGTTGCTCTGTCCCCAAGGTCAAGGTTTCAAGACATGAGGGAGAGGAAGAGGTAAAAAATGACCAATCAAATTTTTTGAGCGCAAAAATGTCTTTTTGTGTCAAACTTTTTGACATTGTCAGAAAAATCGAGAGTCAGGGAGCAGAATGTAATAAAAAAAGATAGGCGGAGCAATGTGTAGTTTAAGGCAAACCACAGGGATGCCGAGAGTTATTTACCCAAAAAATTTACACAAACAAAAAGAGCTACACAAACACACACAACTACAGACACTCCACACCACAATTACAGCGCGCGTACCCACAGAGTCGCGCGCGCGCGCGCACAAGCACAGTAACACACAGTTACAGAAACAGTTGCAGGGGCACGGTAACAAAAAAATTTAGAGTGTCTTTTGGTAAGTTCCACCTTACATTGTCCTTTACACACTCCTGGCCCAACAACACATTGCCAAAAAATCTTCCTCTATCTCCACACTCCTGGCCCAACAACACATTGCCAAAATCTCCTCTATTCCCCTCGCCGGATCTTCCTGTGGGGGTTGGGGGCGAGGAGGTTGTTTAAATCTCTGTTTGTGTTTAAAAGTGTGTGGTATGCGTGAAACAGTATGTGGTGTGCGTGTTGTAGTTATGCATGTAACTGTGGGACGGCGTGTGTAACTATATGTTTGAAGAAAGAGAAGATAGAAAGGGGTTGGAGAGAGAAAACGAGAGAGCAGCTTCCACCTGGACTATTTTATAATTTTTTTACATAATGACGGTCTTGCCCCTGGACTTTTTTTAAGCATCCAGCTTCTCTCAACAACATGACTGATTTAGTTACAAATGACACCTCGGGTACAGATTTGGTACTTTTGAAAGGTTGGGTACTTACGTTGTATTGGGGTCATACTTTAGGACACAGATTTGACATTAACCCTTTTTTCAAGTTCATAATAAGTGAACTATATCTTATGGCTATTTCTTCACCCTTTTGTATATTACTATATACCCTACAATTCTAAATATTGTTCACCCTTTAATTCAATTTGGTTGCACGCAGTAAAAATAGTGAAGCCCTATAACAAACGGTATGAAAAAAAGGTAATCTAGTACTTGTTTTTGTCAAACCTGGTTCTCCAAAGGTGTTTAAAATCATAAACAATAAAAGGGTGGTTTATGGTTTTAAACACTTTGTTTTCTAGCCAAACACCACACAAACTTGTTTTAAACTGTTTAAAACAAGTTTAAATATTCTAGAATCAATCCAAACCACCCTCTTAGTATTGTTTTTCAACGTTAAGTTTTATTGATGCAGAAGGTAAAGCTACAATTTAAAATTCATCATACCAAAATTCATAATAGTAAATCTTGGCTTCCCCATATAAGGTAATAAAATAAAGTTACAGAAGATTTCACAATTAGTATATCTATGGAAATAAAACCATACGGGTGTTTTTATTTACATATCAAAGCAGAGTTATTTTACTGTCAATGTTTAATCTGCCATAGTGGGCTTCATGCATTAAGAGAACTCAACGTTTAAGAAGAGTACAAATTCATGGCCTCAAAAAGAAAGTCCAAATTCAACGTAAGATTTGTAAGATATTAATGTATAATAAGTGTCAAATTAATTATAGGAATTCGGGGCCAATCATATTCGGATCTAACTCATGTGTAACCACAGAAGCTTGAATATCTTTGGAGCAAAAACAACACAGTTATGCGACTTGCCAAACAATTGCAAAAGGACTGTTGCAATGGTTCCTTGACATCTCCTCTCTCTCTCTCTCTCTCCAGGGCAAACCAACTTTTATCAACAGAACCTTCACTAAAATGTGTGTGGGTGCAAGAGACTGCCCATGGTTATTGATTTCTGAAATTCTCGAAGTGACTAGTAACCAATTCTTCCGATAAGTGACGATAGAATTTTGGCAGATTTGACAGCGAGACAATCAACGAAAGAGACCGTAAAACAAGTCGGGTTTGCTAAGGAATCAAAAGGTACGCTTCCGCTTCTGCAAATACTCCGATCTTCAATGGTATCAGTGCCCAAAAGGCTTATTTTAGTCTCATAAATGTTTTTGCTGCGTTTAGGTGATGAATCGGTAACTAAACTATATGCATAAAAAATCATGTTTTTTCCAATAATGGGCCTCGCATAGTGTCACATGAAAAGTTTGGTAACTTGAGTTGTATCAACATAAACATGTTCTATGTTCAATTTCGAGTTCAACTGAAAAAATTTCACGAGACTTGGTTAAGAACAGGATTTCCTATGAAATTATGCGTGCGCAAACAAAACTAGGGTTAGTTTTGTAAGCAATATTTAGCAGAGCTCAAGCCGCGCCACGAGACACATTGGCCATCATTGCGGTTGTACCCAAACTATGATGCGGCATGTCCCGCAAATTTTTATTATGGAGGCTAACTTTAGAAGAAAAGCCACACAGGCGCCTAATGGACGCTTACGAGGCGATGACCGGGCAAAGTCTCCAGAATATTCTATACTCTTCATGTACATAAGAGATAGATCTAGAGAGGATTCTAGAATGGTAGAGAACCTTTTAAATAGCTAGAGAATTCTAAGAAGCAGAATATGATCCGTAGGATGGAATGTATCTCCACCGTCGGTCGAGAGGTGGACTAGTATAAATAGTCGAGGCCTCACTTGGCCAAAACACACAAGTATTCTTGTACACAAGGAATACAAGCATACATTCACCCAAACTCCCTCTTGTGCTCTTCTTTGTGCTTTTGTTTCTAGCATTGCCCAGCCCGAGTGAAAGGCTGACTTAGCACGAGCAAGGGGCTCAATAGCTAAGTGCCGCACGGTTCGACAAAGGGGAAAAGTTCGTCCCGTGACAGGCAGCTATGTTTTTCTATGATACTTGGCAATGCTTTATAAAGAACTTGGGTTGGACCAATCCTGCCATAGTGCCATACCATTTTTCCTTTTGCACTCCCGCCGGTCCACATGCATTTGAATGTTACATGGCTGAGTTTTCAATTATGTGGCGTATAAATGCTTTCTCCTATTACTACTTTGTTCAAAATTGACAAATTTGTTGTCATTTGTTTATGTTAGTAATACAATGAATTGCGGAAGTTTGAATCGCATGAACTAAGAAAAGTGCATATTTTTTGTTGCATCTCATTTTGTATGAGAGCTTTAAATAGGTTGAATGGTCACTTCGTCCGGGAATGCACGGAGCCCAAGCAAGTACTGACTAGCCTTTGATCTCAAATTGATTGTTGTAGTTGCAGTTACTTTTTGATTGCTTATTCCCTTCCAAATTAGATCGTTGATAAGCAACAAGAATGTCACAAGAGACCGAGTAGGGTTCATCAAATGCCGTTGAATTCCTGAGAATCGGCACATCTATACGCGGATAGCACTAGTGAAAAGGGGGTGAAATTGGAACCTACCTAACTCAAGCTGAAGACATGTCGCTCTTTAGTCCTTTATGACATCCTATGTGCACTTGGAGTTCGACGAAACTTGATGTTTGTAGTAGCGATGGCTGGACTAGGATTTTTTCCAGTTTGGGTCTAGACTTTGCTAGCCTTTAATTAGATTGCATACTGTATGATAGTGGACACGTGGTTGATGGCTTTTATGTACTAGATGTTGATGACAGGTTGTATTACATAGGTACGTGATTTCTTGTGATAAATATTTTCTTCTATTACCTGGCATAATAGTCTTGGTCATAGACAACAAGATAGAATGACAAGGTTGGCTATATGACTTTTGGGTCCTCTCACCAAAGTTAACATGCCAACTAGTGAATCTTGCTTAGCTGGTAAAGCCACTCAAAATGCTTTTGGGCAAAGAGAGCTACGTCTCCCTTGGAGCTAGTCCCCTCAAATTTGCGGACCAATGAATGTTTGGGCACATGGTGGTAATTACTTTATCAACTTCACAGATGACTACTCTCAATTCGGTTATATTTATCTTATTGCTCACAAGTTTGAAGTATTAAATTGCTTCAAGCAATTTGTGAATCGTGTAGAAAATCAAAAGGAGAACCACCTTAAGATTCTCCGTACTAATCGAGGTCATGAGTACTTATCCGAGTCAGTTAAAGTGTTATTTGAAAGAAAGGCATCATAAGGCAATTGACGATTCGTGGCACTCTGCATATATATGGTGTAACAGAGAGAAGGAACCGTACTTTGCTAGATATAGGTTTGTTAGCTGTAGCCTCCATCCTTAAGAAAGCTCCCTTTAAGTCAATTACATCAAAGCCAAATAAGTTATGGACAGGTAGTAAACCAAAATTAGACGTCTCGCAACCTTGGGAGTCAGAAGGATATGTTCATGTGACATCCCATCCTCACGGAAAATTAGGCCCTACAGGCCAAAAGTGCATATTCATCCTAAAGTTCCAAACGATATGTGATTTTATACGAACATCATGGTGTTCTGACCGAAATTGAGTTTCGTAATGTGGATGTCCTTGAAGATGTGTTCCCAAGCAGGAGCAAACCCAAAAGATTAGAGCCTTATGAATTGGTCGAGTCAGATGGAGTCCCTGCACTATCTCTTGGCAAGGGTGGAAATTCCCAACTGGATCATAACAACCCTATGAGTTTTGAGGATAGTAGAAGTGTTCCATTAAATTCTCAACATGGTCATGACCTTGTGGGTGTTGAGGATAGTGAGATGTAATACACAGAGGCAATATTCTATTAGATTCACAATCTTGTGGATACACACCAGTTAATGATGACTCCCAAGAGCCTCAATTGAGTAGAAGTCAACAAACATTCCTCGTTGCTATTTGAGGATTAAAGAGAAAGCTTCATGTGTGTTTCACTTTATGATGAGCCCACTTCTCATCTGAGCTCTTACATCACCAGTTGCTAAGGTATGGCTAGCTGTTATGCATGGTTGGCTGACTCACAACAACCACCTCATCGCCTGTATAGCATGCGGGACAACACATAAGAGTTCAACTTTGAAGAACTATCTAAATACATATGTCACCTCGGCAGGGCCAAGATGAGATTTTTACAACTCTTCTAAAAAAAAAACCCCACTTTTTCAAGTAGCCTGAGATAGCCGAATGTGAGATCTCAAGAGGGTATTTCATAAATACGTTCGGTTTGAGAATTTTAGGTTAGACACTTAGATGCAACTAGACCAAGATTCTTACGTTATTTGGCATTAGAACATGACATCCTCACTTTAGTGAGTATAATATTGTATTCAGCTATGAAGAACTATCTTGATACAAATGTCACTTTGGCAGGGCCAAGATGAAGTTTTTACAACTCTTTCTGAAAAATAACCCATATTTTTCAAGTAGACTGAGAGAGCCGAATGTGAGATCTCAAGGGGATATTTCATAAATACGTTTAGTTTGAGAATTTTAGGTTAGACGCTTAGATAGCGACTAGACCAAGATTCATATTTGGATTAAAACTTGACATACTCACTTTAGTGACTATAACACTGTAGCATGTACATCATATTGCGTCCATGTGCTTAGAAATTGACCAAAAAAGAGTGAGAAATTGGTCCTATTTTCTCACTGTGTGAGCCCTATAGGTCATTGTATTGACCTGACCTTATAGTGCCCTTCAAAAACCTTGGACTACGTCATAGGGTTTAGGTTTGTTATTGTTACTTCAGTATCTTATATATGGTTATGATTAATGCGGTTTAAAGGAACATTTTTATGAAAGCAGTCAAATTGACATCAGAGCCCCAGGAAAAACATCTTTAGCAACACATTCTTGTATGGATGCGATGTTTGTTATGTGTTGTTAAGATTCATATTCGGCATTAGAACTTGACATACTCACTTTAGTGACTATAACACCGTATCATGTACATCATACTGCGTCCATGTGCTTAGTAATTGACCAAAAGAGAGAGAGAAATTGGTCCTATTTTCTCACTGTGTGAGCCCTATAGGTCATTGTATTGACCTTATTGTGCCCTTCAAAAACCTTGGACTACATCATAAAGTTTACGTAAAGGAACATTTCTATGAAAGCAGTCAAACCAAAACTAACTGGCATCAGAGCCCAAATAAAAAAAAAATCTTTAGCAACACATTCTTGTATGGATGCGATGTTTGTTATGTGTTCTTATGCTTATTTAAATACTTTTTTCTTGAAAATTTCAATATGAACACATCATTTGCATGTTCTAGGTTTTAACTCGTGAGGGACTAGAAATGCTCAATCAAACGTGGCTAAGTTTGTTCTTGCTTTCTGGGCATGTCCCCATGTTAGTCTAATGGAGACTTAGTATGGCATTGCCACCTTGTTTACAGGTATTCGTCCGTCGCACAGATCATTGACCAGTAAGAGATGGATTTGATATGATTGATTATAAGAGATGCACTGTAATTGGTCCCCGCTATGCTCGAGGGAGATGTAGGACATAGGGTTCGGGCTGATCCTATACGGATCCAATCCATTTGCTTCCACAGTGGCTCTAATATGTTTGGAGCAAAAACAAATTAGTTATGCGACTTGTCAAACGTTTGCGAGGTGAACCGTTGCAATGGTTCCTTAACACCTCTTCTCTCTCTATAAATATAAATATGCCCATCAGTCTCCAGGGCAAACCACCTTCCATCAACAGAATCTTCACCCTAAATCAGTAAGCGTGTGCAAGAGAGTGCCTCTGGTTCTTGATTTGTGAAATTCTCGAAGTGACTCTAGTAGCCACTTCTTCCGGCAAGTAACGATAAATTTCGGCGGGTTCAACAACGAGATGACCAACAAAAGAGACCGTAAAACAAGTCGGGCTTGATAAGCGATCAATAGGTACGCTTTCCGCAAGTACTCTGATCTTCATTAATAACAAGAAGCTGCACGCGGTGCCAAACAGGAGCAGAACTTCTTTTTATATACACATTCTTGTGGATTTAGTCCAGAGTCCAGACAAACTTTCCAGAAGATGTTTCTGGTTTTGAAGTTGGACAGATATATGCTATTTCTACATACTATTTTCCATAAACTTTATGCATAATTTTGACAATTTGGTGTTCTTCTTGTTATATCGCCCGAGAACTATATTTTAAAAACCAATATGGTGGGAGAGATCAAACTCTTGTTGTCTGCCCCAATTCACAAAGATAACAACCACCACCCATTCACAGAGATTAAAAAAACCACTAATCCACAAATCACAACAATGTATCAACAATTCACTCTACGAATAATAGATCACTATGAACAGGTCTGCCTTCCTAGCCTCTCTTCCTTAGTCCACATGTGTACACTTACTTAAGACACACGCGCCCTACACACACACATATATAAGGGGAGTATGTTTAACATGAAGACTTGGGTTCCTTAAAGAAGGGGAAGACCATCAATACAGATATTATAAAAAGCGATAAAGAGATAACAAAGAGAGGAGGGAGAGAGACAGAAAGAGAGAGAGAGAGAGAGAGAGCTAAGGGAAAGTATGTCGACCTCTGTGTGTGTGTGTCTATATATGTGTGTGCGCGCGTGTGTGTGTGTGTATATATATGCATCTTTTACCCGATAGAGGGGAATTGCAGTCAGGCTAAATTTCATGTTTTCTGTCACTATCCCAATTGCACGTGTTTTTTACACCATCTATCTATTTGGACGAATATATTTGTCTATATGTGTGTGTGTGTGTGTGCATCTTTTATCCGATAGAGGGGCATTGCAGTCGGGCTAAATTTCATGTTTTCTGTCACTATCCCAATTGCACGTGTTTTTTACACCATCTATCTATTTGGACGAATATATTTGTCTAATCAGATAAAAAGAAGAATTTAACTGCCACATGATTAAACCAAAGGGAGTCTCAATCAAATAGGAACATGTCAGTCTCCTCTCCCATATAAGTCAAACCAAGGGTTGGACCCTCTCAAAGCTGTTTGCTTTTGGCTTGTATTTGCTGAAATCTGAGAAGTTGGTTCCAATAAGAACTTTTACCTTTTATCTCCATATCCAGTACCTTTTTTTATCGCCATATAGACCTTCTTCTGAGAATATTTCCTTACTTTACAATATTGATTCTCTGTCTAGGTGAATTCGATCGACTCACACTAAAACCCTAAACCCTAAATAAAAAATCCTAATATACATTTGCTATTATCTACATTCAGAAGATTACAACTAATCCTAAATCGTATTCTTTTGGCATACTTCTGCGCGTACTTAATATTATCCTATACCTTTAACACCTTCTCCAAGTCAAATCACCAACTTATTTCAAAGCATTTTCTTCGATTTACATTACACCCTTGATACATGTTTTAACATAAAAACTGAATGCCGCATAGGGAATTGCAATAATCATACACCTTTCACCCAACAAGTCCTGATGTAAGTGCACGAAGAATATAACTAGCAATAGCTCTATGAAACCCAAATAAAGGATGTTGGTGCAATGAAACATAGCATCCCCCCTCCCTCCCTCACACACACGCACAGTTTCTATAATGGATAAGCAAGGGAGATAAGTAAACTTACAAGTTCAACTGAGCAAGTCACCGATAAGAGCTCACCAAATGATCCCCCGTGACTGTAACATAAACGATAAGGATGAGCTCAGAAGTGATCAGCATAGCTAATAATGATACGAGCCTTTCCTACATGAGTGAGGAGATAGAACGCGGAGTTCCACACAAAAAATTATCCGATCACTTTTTGTAGCTTTAAGTTACTTTACAACTACTTTTACCAAACAGAAAAATGATTCTGCTTAAAGTAGAGGAAATCTGATTTTGAAAATTGATTAAGCTTTAAGCTAGAATCTGATTTTTGATTCAACCCAAACGTGCTCTAAGTGCTGTAGAACGTCGTTGACGGTGTAGTGTGTGAAAATCTTTTAGTCATGTTACTTCCTGATTAGTGGTACAGGGGACGTTAAAAGGAGCTATGCTAATGCAACCCAAAGGGTTGGGAAACAAGGAAAGAAAAAGACGAATACCAGACACAAACATCCTAAAAGCGTTCATGCAAAGCCAATTTTTCCCAGAACGAATAGTCCCAAGCAAATGTGCAAGTCCACCTAGTCATCTTGTAGATAGCAGAACAAAACTTTATAACTATAGTTAAAGTACCTAATGTAATGACCCTCTGTTGCAACATACTGAGCGTCGGAATGCGAGGCAAAAGTACGACTCCGTCCCGCAAAAAAGACAACATCCTGCGGACAAAGCTGCTGGACACTTCCTAGTTTTGCTGCTTGTAGTGGGAAGGAGGAATTGATCTTTATGATGGCAATGCCATGAAGAGAATCTGCATACCACACTACCCCAGGGACACTCAAGACAATATTGCCTTGCCCTCGATCAATGGCTACATCAACCTGCAGGAATTCATAATTTTGGACATAAAATCTCGGGAAAAAACACATGCATAAAATGATCCAAGGATTTAGTGCCAGTTCAGGCTGTTCATACTCTTTGATGGTTCCCTTTATGCAAAAAAGTGCACTTTTTCTTCTTATTAGCACTACTATGGTGTAGTTTTACGTTGCACGCCTTTATCGTGCTCAAGATAACTAATTAAACGGGTATTGAATAAGGTCATCTAGTCAAGAAATCTGTATAGTTTGCTCCGAAAATCAGCCAGATGATTGTAGTAGGCAAGTGAATTCCAGCACTCCTATGAATTCTAAACAGATTAAAAAGACTGGCCATGAATCAATTATTAAACTACACAGGTTCCTTCAGTCCTAAAATTTGTGTAACTATAATTTTCCCTATATGTACAGAAAAAGAAAAAGAAAAAAAAAAAGACATTCCTGATGCCTCTTTTGTTGGACACCTTAAACCTTTAGCTTGTGAACTTTTTGCTGTAATGTATGGATCCATTTATAAATCAAAAGCATTACGAGCTACTTGTATACCAACCCGGGAACCCTTAAAAGCTTCATCATTTCTCTCAGAGCCCAAGAGATGAACACTAGTCAAGATGATGCCGCTGCTATCTATAATCGTCCCTGAACCGTTCCCCAGTACTCGATCGCCTACAAAAAGAACAACGAGAGGACATAGGGCAAATCATCGACTGCTTAAGAGTGTATTCTCGGGTAAACTCTTCAACAAGTATGCCCAATATAGTGGGCCCAAAAGAATTGTCGGCGTTGATCTGAATTGAACCAATTGCTAACCTTTGAGGAAATAGATGTTGACAACATAAGGAGATACCGAAGAAGCAATTTTCCTCACTTCATCAGTACAGGCATTAATGCACGGGCCAGGTATAGGGTGGAAAAGTGGATGTGAAAATCCTCCTTCAATTAAACAAACACGAAATTGCCATCACGCAAGAGGTATACGCACGAAAGAGGATATATGGGCAAAGCCAGTCAGGCTAATGCAAACAGTCATATAACCAAGTGACAAGTGTATATATAGGCCAAACCTGATTGATGAGGGTGGTATGGGATAGGAGTAACATTAAAAACTCTTGGAACCTTAGAATCCTGTATCACATTGCCACGAGGATACGACGAGTATGGTCCTATCAATCAAAAAGAGAGACTTGTCAAGTGAGTTGCTGAGCAACCGAAAAAAAGAAAAGACGCTACGAGAAACTAAACTACAATATCTTAGGCTACATGGGAACCAAAGGTTTGAAATAACTGGATTTGGGCTATACCTGTAGGACATATACTATATAGAAAAGATTGTAATGCATATTATCGAAAAGATTTGTAATGGTTTTATTCTATAGAAAGGATTTGTAATGACCAGATTTAGGCTTTTCATCAAGAACAAAAAGCTAAATTTGCACATATACTTTGGGTAAGGAGGAATATATTTTAAATGAACTTGTAATGAACAGATCTAGGTTTTCTTCAGGAACTATAAGCTATAATTTGTACTTAAATAGTGATGAGCACTTCTAGAAGGATTTTACTTGAGCAAATATCCACTAAACATGCATCTTTGCACCTCCATCCATTTTATTGCGTTTTCCTCCTTTAAGATTTTGTGATATCCCGGGGTAGACTTTCGTACATGTAAACATTATATTAACCTCAAACAACAATCATATTCACATGCACTAAATCCTTATAAAGTCTTAAAAGAAATAGTCCCATGAGTAGAATTATTTACCCATGCGGCATTCATTGCGAAGAGTCCTCAGAAGGACATTTGGGAGCTGAGAAAATGAGTTTCCAATGGTGCTGTTTCGACAGAATCCTCGGACGCTACTTCCGCCGAGTCTATGCAACGAGCTCTGTATATCATGTCCAAACATGAGTAGAATTAAGCGAAAATTGTGGGCAAGCCACAATTGGACTCAAATATATATCATGTCCAAACATGAGTAGATTCTGTATATCATTTTTCTATAGATTTTGATACACATATTGGACTCAAATATAGATTAGAAAATAGGTATCATTTGGCAAGCCAATTAGTAAAGTATCGTTAAATTCAAAAGTGGGTAAACTCCAAAGAAACATAGAGGGTTTAGAACAAAAAGGGAACATCTTCCAGCAGACCTGAACATGGATAGCCTCGGAGAAGGCGCGGCGGAACAAAATCGGCTGAAACATTTTTGGATGATTGTTCGCTTACTTAAGACGTCTGCAACTCCGGCAAGCCTGAAGCAATCTCCGGTGGTGGGTTAGGCGATCACGTAGCAAAGGAAAACGAAGAGTAACCCTTATACAAGAGCGTAAGAAATTATATTTATTTACGTCTGTTTGTAACCGATCCTTTTATATAGATTTCAAACTCGATTGAATTTTAATTATTATATTTAGAATAAAAGAAATTCAAATCAAAGGATAAAAATAAAAAGCTAATAAGTTTCTTCACAATTATATTAGTCATTTACGATGAAAAATAATTTGCAATAAGTGATTTCACGTGTGTAAGTGGCGGGGCTGGTCAAGAAATGGTATCGTAGTTGTATTGAAGTGTATCTAGTGGTATGGTAACTATAGTGGTGGTGACATCATTGTCGTGAGGCAATGATGTTGTCCAATGACATCGACATCAATTGACAATGACGGTGGGTGGGTGGGTGGGTGGGGGGGGGGGGAGGGGGGGATTGTTTAAGTGATTGTACCAGTAGTTTTGGTATTTGTACCAGAGTATAAAAAGTGGTAATGTTGGTGACATAAGGTACAGTGACGGTAACGGAGACGATGGTTGCAGTGGTGGTGTGACATCGACGGTGGTAGTAGTAGTGGGGCGTCTAGCGATTGTAACGATGGAATTGGTGGTGTTTGTGTCCATGTCTCACTAATAGTATGTTGGCAATATCAGTCACGATGGCGATAATAGAGTCGGCGATGGTGGTGATGACAACCATGTTGATGCGTTGATAGAGTTGCACCCCTGGTAATGGTAATGACAACAATGATGGTAGTAGCATTTATGATGGAGGTACGGTGGTGGTATTGTCGCGGCGAAAGCGACGATGCAAGATATTGAGATAATGGTGGTTATATAACACACTTGACAATGGTGGTAACTATGATGGTGGTGCCGGTGTGTCATGTTGTGATAACAATAGCGTGGCGGTTATGGTGGGTGTAAGTACCCAGTAAGGATGGGTATAGCGATCCTTTCGTGGTGAAAGTGACGGTAACATAATGGTGGTAGTAATTGTGGTGGCGACGACATTCTAAAATTTTTGTGGTGGCAACGGCAATAAGGACAATATTGGTGGATTCGTAGATTTTAGAGATTCAAGAAATGATAAGATAAGTAGATAAGTATTTTTAATTCAAGTAAATTCAAATTTCATAAAATTTTATCATTTCTCATCAACGTTCACAATATAAAACAATTTCCAGTCAAATCCCATAAAAATAAATTCTAATTTCTTTTTCAAATTTTTCAAACAAAATTTTTTAAGTATTTGAAATAAAATTTCATCTATGATTCCAAAACCACTACGGTGATGATAATTAAGTTGGCTTCTGAGGGTTTTTCAATTAAAAGACTTTAATACTTAGTAAGGTTATTATATTGCCAAGTAAGATTGAAAAGCATGACATATCTTTTCTAAGGGTTAATTGCGTACAGTCGCCTCGTGGTTTGGTTGAGTACGGTTCGGTTTGGAGGCCAAAATGCAAACTGACTATTACTACTTGGTTTGAAAAATGTGAAACAAGTCGAACTAAGTACCACCGATTTGGAAGGTTCGGTTTAGTCGGTTTGAATGGTTCGTTTTAGTCGGGTGGATCGCCTTGGATCGTTTTATAAACATTGTTCCTTTAAACATTACTATTGGATCTAAATATAATTTAATTGAAGTTAGATATGTAAGTGCTCGTGTTAACGTAAAATAAAAGTGTTATATATATATATATATATATATAGGAGCCGATCCGTTGATAGCGCTAGCAAACTGAGTAAAGTTGCTAGCGCGATCTGGCCGTCCATCCTGAAAGATGGACGGCCCAGATCGCGCATTTTTCGAATACTGTCAGTCGTTCGCGACACTATGTCGCGGACGGACTTTTTTACCTTTTTGCCCTCCGACCCGTCCGCTACACTGTATCGCGGACGGTCCAAATCTTTTTTTTTAAGTTCGTCCGCTACATAATGTAGCGGACGATTTTTTGACAATAATATCCTCTTGTTCCATCCGCTACATTATATAGCGGACGAGTAGACAGACACTACTTTTATGTTCTGACACACTCTCTCTCTCCCATCAATTTCTGACTCTCTCTCTCTCTCCTCTCTCTGTTAAATATACCCATCCGCTACATAATGTAGCGGATGATGGATGGAGCCTATTTTCTCGTTCTAGTACGACACAGTGATGCACTAAATTTTCATGGGCTTCAGTAATCATGACAACTTTATAGCAGAGAGAGAGAGACTCAAAGTTAGCAGATAAAGGACCTATCTCTCTCTCTCTCTCTCTAGCATAATCTGTTCTAAATGCTCACCGACTCCACAAAACTTCACTCTCTCTGGGAAGCTCCTTCATGGAGGAGGATTGTTTCAGGTGTAAGGGCTGGCAATTGAATCTGATTTAGTGGGGGTACATGATATGGTGGTCTAAGGCACTTTCGGAAGAAGCATAGATAAAAAAAGAGAGAATTCGAAATCCTTCAACTGATTTCGAAATTCGGAATCCTTCGACTGATTTTCAGAACCTTTCGACTGATTTCGAAATCGGTCGACTGAATTCACTCCAACTGCCCTTTACGACTGTTCTTTGCCTGCAAAATCTGTCCAAACTTCTTGCTTTCAATCATCTCGCAAGGCAAGGCAAGTGTTTCACGCTCGAAGTTTCGCTCTTCAGGATGAGAGTGACGAAGAAGTGATCCGAGAACCAACTAGACGGGCTCTTTGTCAGGCTACACCTCAACCATCGGCCGCTTCACCGCTTCACGATCTGTCTCAGCCTGCGATTTTGCCGTCCTCACCGCCTCACGATCTGTCTCAGCCCAACACCACCGTCACCGACCACCACCGTCTGATCGTCGCCGTCGCCACCAACCACCACAATCCAAACCACAACCAATCGAACTGCTATTGCCCACCCACCATTAAACTGCCATCAACCCGCCACCACGATCCAATCGCCCATGCTCCCAATCGCCACCAGCTAAACTGTCGCCGCACCCAACCACCATCGTCCAAATTGTCGCCATCAATTTTGCACTCAAACCGTCGCCGGCCGACGAGCTCTTCTCTGACGGCACTGAGACTGTCCAACCCGTGCCATGCCGTCCCATCACCGTCATTACCAGGCAATCGGCGCACCACCAGCTCCAATAGGCGCACCACCAGCTCCAATAGGCGCACCACCAGCGCCAATCAGCATCCTCGTCGCGAGGGCGGAGTTGTACATGAAGCGGGCGCGTGGCGGGGGCGCGTCTTCGTGGGAGCGTTGGTTGTGGTGGTCGGAGCTCGGGGAGGAGGCGAAGGCCTTTGCTGCGACGACGCCGGAGTCGAGCTTGGCCGTGTTGTAGGCTGTTGTCGTTGCTTTAAGGAGGATGGAGAGGGAGAGAGAGAGAAGAAAAAGAAGAAGAAGAAAGGATGGGGAGATGAGGTCAGACATGTCAGGAGAGAAAAAGAAGTGTGCCTCTCTCCTGTCCGCTACATTATGTAGCGGACGGAGTTGGAGACAAATTATGTCAAAAAATTGTCCGCTACATAATGTAGCGGACACTAGACATGTCAGAAAATTAATCTGACAAAGGAGTCAGAAAAAAAGTACTGCCTCTGTCTGCTACATAATGTAGCGGACGTAACTGGAGGGTATTTTTGTCAAAAAATTGTCCGCTACATTATGTAGCGGACGGACTTAAAAAAATGCAAAAAAAAAATATCTGGGCCGTCCACAGATCGCGCGTGGACGGCCAAATCGCGCTAGCAACTTAACTCAGTTTGCTAGCGCTCTCAACGGATCAGCTCCCTATATATATATATATAACTCCAATTAAACCGATTCGTTGACCGTGTGGGCAACTTGATTAAGTTGCACGAGCGATCTGATCGTCCATACGCAATTTGTGGACGGTCCAGATCTTTTTTTATGGGTTTTTTTAAGTACGTCTGCTACATAATGTAGTGGACGGTACTTCTTACCAGATTGCCCCTCGACTGCGGGAAATTAACTTGATCGTCTGCTACGTAACGTAGAAGATGGATTTTGTTCTGTCTTTCTACTGCCTTTGAGTGTTATGGGTTCTGTGTTGGATGTTCTGGGTTATCTGTATTTTCAGTCAAGCAATGTCTTTCATCTTTGCAATATGCAGACGAGGCAAAAACAATGTATTTTGCCATCAACAAACCCACAACTGCCACCACCATCGACGAACCACCACTCCATTCTAGCCACAACCAACATACACACAATCCTTCAGCCAAGACAACATCACCATCACCCACCACCCACCACCCACCACCACTACCACCTCTGTGACACCACTACAAAGCAATTTCTTGTATTAAAAAACAAAATATAAAAATAAAACCCAAACCCACCACCATAGTTGCCGCCGTCGATCTGCCGCCCCCCAACCACCACCATCCGAACCTCTGTCGCCCCTCAACCACCACCATCCGAACCTCCGATGCCCTCAACCATCACCATCCAAAGCTCAAACAGATATGGATCTAAGTTCAATTAAATAAGAAGAAAATCTGGAGAAAAACATCACCATCCAAACCTCCACCGTTCCCAACCATCACCATCCAAAACTCCATGCAAAAGAAAATAGTAATTGAAACAGATCTAAGTCAAAATAGAAGAAACTCTGGAGAAAAGCCCATGTCGGCGATCTTGCGGTTGTTAGAGGCGGTGGCGTTGCCAAGACGACGGTGGTGGCGTTGCCTAGTGATGTCGTGAGTGTGTCGGCGGAGTTGCCGAGAACACCACAACTGTGGTGGCAGAGCTATCAACCTTGGCGACGATGGAGGTGGATAGTAAGGGAGGCAGAAGAGGCCACAGTTTAGAGGATATATATATATATATATATATATATATATATATATATATATATATATATATATATAAGATTCCAAGTCCATTTGCAGTCGCGACTAGCGCCAAAAAGCATGTTTTAGCTATCCTGCCACATTATCACGTCGACAACATAACTAAACTTTATGGTGCTAGGAACTAGAATGGATAAAATTGAGAGTGGAGGACGCAATTAGCCCTAAATGTGGAGCTAATTTGATCTTCCACTTAGAAAAGGTAACAAAATTCGAGCCGTGGCACCTTCTAAATCGTGGAAAATTAAATCTACTCTGCAATCAGGGTTAATTATAAGTCTACAACTCTCAAGTTTATTCGTGATAATCTTTTTTTGAGTGAATCATTACTTTGTTGTAGATCCATGAAGGGATCATTACAAGTTTAACTTTGGGTTCTTTGTAATTATGTTTCCTCCTTTTACGGCAAAGACTAAATGCGTGGTTTTAGAAAGATCGACCAAGGTTGCTTTCCTTCACCATTGCCAACAGTTGTTTCCCAATGTATGTACTTTGTTTATCTATCCCTCACCCCAAGGACAACAATTCCCTTTCTTTCACAACACAAAGCCCTCTCTCAGATCCTTCTTCCGCAATGGCCTCTATTAGCTTCGCATTCAAGTTACAACAAGATATTAAGAAACAAAATGGAACAACGGACATGGAAGTTCCCCCGATCCTTCTCCAAGAATCGCATGTAAGAACTCCAATAAGCTTGAATAATGTCTCAACTCCGCGTCCTCCATGAGGCCATTTTTACGCCACTGTTGGTGCTAAAAGCGAGATCGCCTTCATTAATGCACCTCTGACGACAAGACTATCTTTTAGAAGGCTTGCGTTACAAATAAGAGACATTATCGCAACAACAATAACAATTAGGGATAAACTAATTAACGTCCAAAATATGTTTGACGTAGGCACTAAGACTCTTGATACTACTTTGAGATAAGTCAATTCCAATTTGATTTTCCATTATAACGTCCGGACCTGAGAGAGACTGCTATTTATAGGGCTCAATAGTATTTTTAAGAGGAGGAGAGGGAGATGCACTTGACAGAGCCGCGAGCACGTTTTATGGGAAGAATGTGAAGGTTTTGTCAAGGGATGTTTCAGAAACCACCGAATATCAAACAATGGTATACCCATCGAATATCAAACAGCGATTTCAGGGTAGAAATTGTTGTTTGAAACAACGATTTCTACTTTAAAGTAGAAATAAGGTAGAGCGATTTCTACCTTAAAGTCGTGATTTCAAATAGCGATTTCCAAAAGTGTGGTATGCGGGTAAATAAGTTTCAAAATGGAATAAATTGGTAATTATTTTTTAAAATAGTATTATTTCTAATAAGTATTGTTTTGTTTCAAGTGGATCATACGATTGAGAGACCACACAGAGTTGATGATAGCTTCTGTTACAAAGGTGGATTTTGGATGTGACTTAGCCATCCTACAAATCCATGATTGCAGTGGTAGCAACTTCCCTTGTTCTACCGCGGTAGATGTCAAGAGTACCTGGGCACATCAGATTTGCTGATAGACGCATCCACCATGCTCACTTTCCTCGCGCGTCTGACCTTATTCTTTTAGAGCATAGCATGCCTATGCACCATGTAAGTAACCGTACCTTAATTTCCCAACTATGCATAAGTTTCTTCCACGCTTTCTTATGTATTTTCATTTTCTATGGAAACTCTGGAGGTCCTCTTTAAAAACTACAGAGGTTCTATAGTAGGTCTAGTATCTTTTCAGACGAAGGAAGTGGTGAGAGACGAACTGGATACCGGCAAGGGGACATTAGCTCTGATTTATATACCTCTACTACTCCACTCCTTGGGTTACGGAATTCCCAGTAGGTATATATGCGCATTATTGGAATCTCCAATAGGCAGGTACAAGTTACAATTCTACCATAGCGTAGTAGCTGGCCATCTCAGAGTTGTAGATAGATGCATCCGTTATGTTCAATTTCCTCTAGCGTCTAACTTTTGGCTATTAGTTCCTACTACACCTTCTTATGCATTTTAATTTTCTAGGGAAACTCTGGAGGTCCTATTTACAATTACAAAGGTTCTATAGTAGGTCTAGTATCTTTTCTGGCGAAGGAAATGGTGAGAGGAAAAATGGTTATCGGCAAGGGGACATTAGCTCCGATTTATATACTTCTACTACTCCACTCCTTGGGTTATGGAATGCCCAGTAAGTATATATGCCAACGATGCATAAGTTCCTACTATGCCTTCTTATGTATTTTAATTTGCTAAGGAAACTCTGAAGGTCCTGTTTCGAGCTAAGAAGGCTTCATAATAGGTTTGGTGTCATTTCAGGCCAAGAAAATAGTGAGAGGGCAATTGAAAACGGGTAAGGGGACATCAACACCAAACTTTATATACTCCTACTATATATCAGCTTTGTTGGAATATCTAACAGATAGGTACAGAGTACACTTCTCCTTTTACATGTACCTTAATGTCATTTGTGAGCATGTGTAAGATTCTTATTTACTATCTCACTACGCTATAGTAGTAATGCAGCAAGTCGCCTATTATGAAAACTTGTTCCCCTTCCTTGACATGCCTCTTGACTCATTTAACTTTTTGCCCCAACAATATGCGTGTCGGCCACAAACTCTTTGTTTGAGCCTTGCAAATAAAAGAATTTTGATTGCATCTCTTCTGAATAAATATAGATAACAACTGTGGTACTCCACCTGACTTGTTATCAATCTCCTTATTTATGCTACTCCACCTCCTCAATAGATGGTAGTGATCAATCTTATCTAATGGCTACCATTAAAGTCCAAAATTCTTCCTAAAAATATAAAGAGTTTTACAAACTTCTCTACCATTCTAGATTATTTCACTAATCTACTATTGCAATACAATACAAGATAATTTTTTGAATTCTTCCATGGAAGCATCCCAGTAAACGCAAGAATGTCATCCCAGCGAATGCGTGCCTGGTCAAACCTCTAAAAATGGTCGAGTTGTGACATTTTGTCTCTAGGTTTAAAGGTAGCCTTATACTCATTAGACCCGAAATTTATAATCACCTCTCTCTCAATAAAAATGGATTATTTCATTTTTCTCCCTCGTACTTTGCCTACATTTTAAATACAGGCCTTGAGCTCCCATGTTCTTGAAAATTGTCCTTGTACTATGCTCAATCTCTATATTAGTCCCTGGTTTGTTTTTCCTATTAAACTGAGGGGTACTTTTGTCGCTTAAAAAATGGCATACGCCAGGCACGTGATACTCTCAATCGAAGAAGAAAAGGGTGATACCAATGTACGGCTATGATCCATTAACACAGTGATGGATGGCACCAATTGCGGCTATGATCCATCAACACGGTAATAAATAGCACCATCAACACCACGCCAGCATTGCCACCACCCTCAACAAACCACACTACTGCAACCACTAGTAAGCACCAACACCACCAAGCCATAGAATGCACCAGCGACACCATCTCCATCACCATCATCACCATACTAGCTGCGACCACCATTGTCAATAAACCCATAACCACCATCACCATTGACCGCCAAACTCAAAAGAACCGTCACCAACCTCCATCAACCACGACCACCTACCTCCATAGCCTACCGCGATAGACCACACGCCCATCACCAATCACCACGGCCACAGCTAGCAATTGCCTCATCCACCACAAACCTCCACCATCAACCACCATTAGTAGCCATAGCCACATCCACAACCACTTATCGCCACTGATCGCCACCGATCTCCTCCGCGTCGACCTCCTATTTGCCACCCTCGACGAGGACACCATCGTCCCCTGCCCCCTCTTAATCATGACACCTCATCACGCCCATCACCCCTCCACCCCTTGTCGCTACCATCCAACCATAAC
Source organism: Escallonia rubra (assembly GCA_033065855.1). Taxonomy (NCBI): domain Eukaryota; kingdom Viridiplantae; phylum Streptophyta; class Magnoliopsida; order Escalloniales; family Escalloniaceae; genus Escallonia; species Escallonia rubra. The sequence continues at coordinate 42,839 of JAVXUO010002379.1, read as the reverse complement.
TCACACCCACCGTCGCGGCTGTAAGTGGTGATGTGCTGACCGGAGATGAAGAAGAATGGACCATATTCTAATGGCAAAATACCCTCTAAGTTTTTAGCAATAATCCTAACAAAAGGATTAAAATGGTAACATGATACAATACAAGAATTATTTTTTAGAAAATAGGTGTTCAGGGACTGTGTTAAAAGTGGACAAAGTACGAGGAACAAAAATGAAATAACTCCAATAAAAATCTCTGCAGTTGTTTGTGTGAAAAATTACTTTACTGTTCTCTCTGCCTTGTGTATATTTCTTTGCTTCCTTTTGTCCCTAATAAATTTGGAATCAGAGCAGCATACCAAATGGCTTCAACATCCTGTACTACCATATTTGCATACATTCCAGGCCAGATTCCAATTTTTGATGAAGAGCATTACGATTACTGGTGTTAACAAATGGTAAACAATCTTCATATCTGACTGCTAAGCAATTCCCTACAAGGAGAAGCAGGCTTTTCAGTCAGATACTAATAACTAAAAGGAGTCGATTGTTACAATTAGTACCCAATGGGATTGACCCAAGAACCCGAAATACTTATGGGGGTCATTTGTAAGAAACTTGAATCTATATTACCCGTGTCATTTAAAATCTAAGTTCGGTTCAAGCGAGTATGACCATATTCAAATGGAAATACAAAATTTACTCAATTAAACATTTATGAAAGTCTCAATTACGCTCAATTTTTGCTGGAACGACGTTTACACTATCCAATTTGGTACGTTATCCTGGTATATGAGAGGATTGATCTCTCTTTTTTGCAGCAAATAATAGTTAAGACAGTGATTTCATGCTCCCCACATTCACACATGCACACGCACTCCTGTGTGCACAATTATTCAGTTTTGGGTCACCTTTGTTAATGCAGACCCATGTGGAGGCATCTTAATACTTACCAAATCACCATCTTCACTCCATGAACTACCAAATGGACTTTGTAATTCATGTAAATGTGTTTGTGTATGTGTTTGCAAAATGAATCAATCATTCCCTGTTCTAATAATGTGGAGGGACTCTGTTCAATAATGTGGAGGGAGAGGTTTCCCCAGGAAGCTGCGGATTCACATGGTCTCCATCCACTTTACTAGCACATAGTGACACAGCATTACCATTTTTTTAACCAAATCTGATCCACATGTGTGCATGTGAAAATGGCAGTTTATTCTGCTTTTTAAATCATATAAGAAAATCAGTTTGCTTAGAATATAAGAGGAATGGCGGTTTGGTGGGCTCAGACTGAATGATTGACCATGTTCATCACTCTCTCCCCATTTTCTCTTGTTTCCCTGCCTCTCTCTCTCTCTCTCTCTCTCTCTTCTTCTTTCTCTTTTTTGTTAATTTGACTTTTTTGGCTTTCCATGGGGGAATGAAGAAAACTTTGGTTTTTGTTTTGTTTCTCTGCTGCAATTGTCCCTCTTAACATGTTAAGATTCCCTCTCCTGTTGCACCTCAATCATCTCTTGTGGATTGGTGAAAAGCTTTGATGAATAAGAACAAGTAACCTAACTCACTTAATTGGAAGATTATTAGCTAATAAGCATCCAATGGACTCCATGTGCTGTTGGTTAATCTACCTCAGACATAACAGAATGCATTGCCTTGATGAGCTCTCTACACTTTTATGTCCTTGTCACAATAATTATAACGTTTTCGTGACATTGACACATTATCACGACAACAAGGGTACACGTGTTCTCGTCCAAGAGACGAAACAAATAAATATATGCCAAAGATTTTTGCATCTTGTAACCGAGCAAAAGCGTTACATTAACGTGTTCATATAATCCTAATGAAGGTTTCACACCAGTTTTCTTCACTGTAGGATGCCCCCCATCACGCAGTGAAAATTACACAATGCCCCCTATCCCATGGAAAGAGTGGCCTCAAAGAATTATCCCTGCATTACCTTGTTCTTGCAAGAAGTTTTTTTAAGGGGGTTTGTCACACACTGTATGTGTACTTATGGTGCAAACCCTTTATCTTTTGGTTAACTGTGGACCCAGCCCCAACCATTGCTTAGTCTTGACTCATAATCCACGAATGTTTGTCATACTTGAAAGTTACAACACCTATCTATTCCTATTAGTTTTGGATACTCAAATCACTTCAGCCTGCAGCTTTGAAAGTCCCCCTTTTACCTTAAGAATGAAACCCTAAATAATTTTAATTTATGTAAACCTAACGTATGTAATCATGCTCACTCTCCCTTTCCAAGCTTCCTTTTCTTTGATAGATCCTTTTCGGTCTTTTTTTTTTTTTTGGTCGGTTAGCCATTTTAGATTCTCGTCTCTTTGTTTCCTCGTCGATCAAACATTCTCTCTCTCAAAGTAGGCGTCTATCCTCTTGACCGGGACCTTTTTGTTGCTATCCGAATTTCCTATTCTTCTTGTTCCGAGAAAACCCCAGAAATATAAGCGTCTATCCCGTCCTGATGGACGGTAACACTTTCATGAGGTCTTGAATCTGCTGATCAAATGGAATTACGGCATGATTCCCAATAGATTTCTGAAAAACCAAATAAGTACTCTCAGTAGCTTTAAAAAATACCACAATTGTAAGAATATTGAGTTAAAATAAGCAATAGAAAACAGAACAATAAGAATTTAATCATTGTTACCCACTGCAGTTGACTATCACTATCCATCAAAAGGAAGAAGAAATGGAAGGAACAATGTACCCAGCAATAACAACTCATTCTTCCCATGTTTAATGTCGGAATCACTTTCCAATAAGTCCAGACTTTCCAGTCATTATATGTGTATTAACAGCCTGTTGCAGAACCCAAGATCTCACGAGCCAACCTTATTAAAAACTGATCCCCATACATTTATATATGTTATCACAACCTAATCAACCAACCTTCTCTCCACTACTTCTCATACAGCAATCAGTCTCGCTCTCTGGCTGTTTTCTAGGCCAAAAATGGTGGAGAACTAGAAGATTTGCACCAACAAAATAGCAGAAGAGCAGTATGAAGTTGCAAATTTTGCTCTTCTTCTACTGTTGCATTGGTTCTTACACACTTGGTTTTGCTAATGAGCTGAATGCTAATGAAGGGTCAATTTTATTGTCGATAAAGGCGAGTCTTATTGACCCTTTGAATCAGCTTCAAGACTGGAAAGTGTCACCCAATGGGGTAGTGAACACTTCACTGCACTGCAACTGGACTGGAGTTTTTTGCAACTCCAATGGAGCCGTCGAAAAGCTTGATCTCTCCCACATGAATCTCAGTGGCATTGTATCAGATGACATCCAACAGCTAAAGAGTCTTTCTTCTCTCAACCTGTGCTGCAATGAGTTCTCATCACCACTGCCAAAGTCCATGTCCAGTCTCACTTCACTCGAGATTGTTGATGTCAGCCAGAACTACTTCGTCGACAGCTTCCCAGAAGGTCTAGGAAGCGCTGCTGGCCTGATCAAATTGAACGCTTCAAGCAATAATTTCTCGGGTTACATTCCTGAGGATCTTGGAAATGCGACACTGTTAGAAAGCCTGGATCTCAGGGGAAACTTTTTCCAAGGTTCAATTCCGAAGTCCTTAAAGAATTTGGAGAAGTTGAAGTTTCTTGGCCTTTCAGGAAATAACCTGACAGGCCGCATACCACGAGAATTAGGCCAACTTTCGTCTCTCGAAAGCATCGTTATTGGATACAATGAACTCGCGGGTGAAATCCCAGCAGAGTTTGGAAATCTTACCAATCTCAAGTATCTTGACTTGGCTGTTGGGAACCTTGGTGGTCCAATTCCAGCCGAATTGGGGAGACTGAAGCTACTTAATACGATCTTCTTGTACAAGAACAACTTCGAAGGCAAAATTCCATCAGAAATCGGTTACATTTCTTCATTACAGATTCTAGATCTCTCTGATAACATGCTATCAGGGGAAATGCCAGTAGAGATATCCAACTTGAAGAACTTGCAGCTCTTGAATCTAATGTGCAACAACTTGGAAGGGTTAGTACCTTCTGGACTTGGAGGGTTGACTCAATTAGGCGTGCTCGAGCTATGGAACAATTCATTTTCGGGCCCTTTGCCAAGTGAACTTGGCCTTAATTCGCCATTGCAGTGGTTGGACATATCGTCCAATTCGTTTTCTGGTCAAATTCCGGCAAGCTTGTGCAATGGAGGTAATCTTACTAAGCTCATCCTGTTCAATAATGCTTTCTCTGGTCCAATTCCTCCTGGTTTATCCACGTGTATGTCATTGGTTCGCGTTCGGATTCAGAACAATCTCCTCTCTGGGACAATCCCAGTTGGTTTTGGCAAACTTGGGAAGCTTCAAAGGCTTGAATTGGCAAATAATAGTCTCACTGGCCAAATCCCAACTGACATTGCTGCTTCTACCTCACTTTCCTTCATTGATTTCTCTCAAAACCACCTTCAAGCTTCTCTTCCTTCCTCTGTTCTTTCCATTCCCAATCTTCAGAACTTTTTAGTCTCGGACAACTTCTTGGTCGGCGAAATCCCAGACCAATTCCAGGATTGTCCATCACTTTCTGTGCTTGATCTCTCATCAAACAGTTTCACTGGAAACATTCCAGCGAGTATCGCTTCATGTGAAAAATTGGTAACTTTGGATCTTGGAAACAACCAACTAGTTGGACCGATTCCAAAAGCAATTGCTATGATGCCTACGTTAGCTATCCTTGATTTATCAAACAACTCACTGACCGGTGGGATACCAGAAAATTTTGGTAACTCTCCAGCCTTGGAGATGCTGAATGTTTCCTACAACAAGCTAGAGGGTCCTGTTCCAGCAAATGGCATGCTCAGAACAATTAATCCAAATGACATTGTTGGCAATGCTGGTCTCTGTGGTGGCGTGATGCCTCCGTGCTCCCACAATTCAGCGTATGCATCGAGGCACGCCAAGCACATCATTGCCGGATGGGTCATTGGGATTTCGGTACTACTGGCTCTTGTAATAGCAGTTTTGGGTGCCCGTTCCCTCTATAAAAGGTGGTACACGAACGGAAGCTGCTTTGAAGAGAGATTTGAAATGGGTAAAGGGGAGTGGCCGTGGAGACTAATGGCATTCCAGCGGCTGGGATTCACTAGCAATGACATTCTAGCTTGCATCAAGGAACCGAATGTTGTTGGGATGGGAGCGACTGGGATCGTTTACAAGGCTGAGATGCAGAGACTAAACACTGTTGTGGCAGTCAAGAAACTATGGAGAACGCCAACTGATATTGAAATGGGAAGTGGCGATGATCTCGTGGGGGAAGTGAATGTTCTAGGGAGGTTGAGGCATCGGAACATTGTGAGACTACTGGGGTTTCTTCATAATGACAATAGCGCGATGATAGTTTACGAGTATATGCAGAATGGAAGTCTTGGAGAGGCTTTACATGGAAAAGAAGCAGGGAAATTGCTTCTCGACTGGGTTTCGCGCTACAACATAGCCCTTGGGGTAGCGCAAGGGCTCGCATACCTCCACCACGACTGCCACCCGCCTGTCCTCCACAGGGATGTCAAGTCGAATAACATATTACTCGACGCAAATCTTCAGGCAAGGATTGCCGATTTTGGATTGGCAAGAACAATGCTCAAGAAGAATGAGACTGTATCAATGGTAGCAGGATCTTACGGATACATAGCCCCTGGTGAGTTGCTGATTTCGATCCATCTTTGTTCCATTTCTCATTTCGTGTAGTCACAGATTCAACCAACTGATAAAAACTACTCATTCTAAAAACAATAGAATCATTCTACTTTCAGCTTGGCATACAAGCCATAAGACTAACCATCAACTCTCTGCGTGTTTCAATTGCAGAATATGGATACACGCTACATGTCGACGAGAGGAGCGATACATACAGCTACGGAGTTGTTCTGATGGAACTTCTCACAGGAAAGCGACCACTGGATCCAGAGTTTGGTGAATCTGTTGACGTTGTTGAATGGATTCGAAGGAAGATTCGAGACAACAAGCCTCTAGAAGAAGCACTAGACCCTAACGTAGGAAACTGCAAACACGTTCAAGAAGAGATGCTATTAGTGCTTCGGATAGCACTCCTTTGTACAGCCAAGCTCCCCAAGGAAAGGCCTTCAATGAGGGATGTCATAACTATACTCGGAGAGGCAAAGCCTCGGAGAAAAAGTAGCAGCAGCGATAACAAGCCAATCTTTAGTACATCACCTGTAAATGGCCTACTATAAGATCTGGGCAGTGTTCTTCTTAGGCCACATTTTGCTTGAATCTTTTGTACCTAGAATTCTTCTTCATTAGTACGTGTCTTGCAAATAATGTTCAGATTCTTTTACCCCCTCATCTGTAAGGAAATATATCATAATGTATCGAATTTCTTAAGACCTCGTGATTGCAGTGCCTTCTTATTTGGTATAGTCCTGAAGACATTTTGCCCTTCAGGCAGGTGCAATCACAGTACTTAAAATTCGCAACTCAAGCATAGTAGTTATGGTTCATAAACACATCTGGTGAGACTACAGGATGAGCAATATCAACGAATTTCCTACGGTTTCTTGCATACAACTCATGGGGTTTATATTTCCACTCCCATTTCTCTGTTGTACAAGGGAATATCACACCAAATTGCTTAGAATGCCAATCATCTTATAAGACATTTCACCTCTCAACACCCAGGGCGTTAAAACAGCACGTGCAGACACAGGTTCAAGAAGGAGATGAAAGAAGGCACCTATCCGGCGAAGATTGCAAAAGATCAATAGGAGGGCAGAATTACTTGGCAAAGGCAGCAATAGTTAAATATCACGGTTGCTTGATACTTGATAGCACCAAATTGTACAGTTTCAAACAAGGCAACCATGCAAACTTTTTTTTTTTTTCCATTAAAAGGATTGAACTAATCCATTTTGGGATGCAGAAGCTCCAAACCTATCCGTCTAGCATTCCCATAGATAAAACATTGGAAAGCAACTTTCCTTTAACTGTGCATGTGTACGACATGAGTAACTGGATGCGCGTTGCTTCCAGACAAAAGGGCTCTCCCCGAGCAGGAAAATTAAGTATGAAAACTATAAAAAAATGAAGAAAAAACCGAAAGCAAACAGACTGGGTCATCACTTCAACAAAATGCTTTGACCAATCAGTATCTGTTTTTATCCTTCTGTATTCCACTCTTCAAGTGATAACTTGATTTCATCTTACTGAGAATAACCGGAGATTTATATTCTAGATGGCTTTAGTTCTCTGTATCCCATTCTTTCCCCGAAACCTAGGAGCTGCAATGTGATAACAAAACCGTAAGGCGTCAAGATATACTAGGGTCATGCAGAATAAAATGCCAGTTACATACCAAGCCCATTAGCCTCTGACGTCCTCATGATTCTAAGCCTCTTCACCGAGTTGAGAAACATCCTAAATTCAGATAACATAAGCAATTCGACTATCAAAACAAACACAACGACCTCAAAAAAAAGATAAAGTTACGACATAAATTCAAGAGCATCTATCCTCCCCTGTGGTAGGGTAGGATAGATATAATTCAATCCCTTTAGATGGTTGCTACACATGCATCCTTACTTCTTCCTCCATCAGTCTTTCTCCATATAGTTTGAAGCTCATGGAGAACACCCATCTTGATTTGATGGGGAACCACTTCTAAACATTTTAATTAGGTTATGGAAGTAACATACACAATTTAAGTTAACTCGCTGTCATTCATCTCCAAGTTGTGTTTTTCCTTAACTGTGAGGAACATACTACTATAACAGGAATATTAAAAGCCAAGAGGATAGAAGTGGTAACTTCATAGTGGTACTGCCCACAAGTTTAAAGAACAGAGATATATATCGTAACAGCTGGAAGCAACATACCCCCAAGGAACATCTCCAACGAGCATCCAGTCTCCCTCTTTGTCTTCATAGGTGAGCACAAACTCAGATGACCCATCCAGCAGCTTTGAAGGACCTGAAGCTTCTGTCATCATGTCACTCTCCTCGACGCTCGACCCTAATTACACGGACAATTAACCACCATTCACCAAACAGATAAAGTTATGGCCCAAGACAAATGTTTACATTACAGCGCGCATATCAGCAATATAGGAAAGAAGAGGCAACTAAGTTATACAAATGAAGTGACAGTAAGGGCCATCATGCATGCGGGATAACTGAGTAGATCACAAGAAATATCTGCAACGCAGCCTGATTGTCGAGCACGTTCTTTGAAACTCTTACATTTTGATTAATGTCACCTTATCAGAATATCTACTTAATATGCTTGACTCGCAGGCAAAAGTCTGGTGAACCTATTGCCCATGTAGAATACACAAGCAATCTGATCAGGCAAAGAAATTGCCAAACTGATAAGGCAAGTCTTCTGGTTGCCTCTAACAGCCACACCAACATTATGCCAAACATACACGAGATAAGACTAGCATCAAAAATCAGTTTCAACTTGAAAAACATCACAAATCATAAAGGAACTTCCATGCCAAAAATTCATTTTTTGTCAGAAAAAATTAGTTGCAGATGAAACACCTATTGGCACCACTCAAAGCTATACTGAACAGCTCATCGAACTTTGTTTTTCCTTCCTGAGATTTTCCTTTTGATGTTTGACCCAGAAAAGGGAGGGGGGAGGTTGGGGTAGCTGAGGGAAAACCATCAATTGCAAATAACAGAAACGGCTGAAATTTCTTTTTCAGATGAAAATCAGTATAGAGAGAAGATAAACAACTCACGTCTTGCAGTGATGGTTGTGGTCGGTCTACAAAACATGTCATCCAATGTCTCTGCCAACTTCTCATAGCAGTTATGAGCATTGAGATCCACCTTCCTTCCAATCCCAACACCATCCATGTTCACCTTTACAAACAGTGAAGTCTTGAGAAACCTTTTTTCCTTGGCATTATGGGGATTCTTGTTACTGCCACTGGTAGTCCTGTCTACTACAGCATTCTTGCTTTCATTTTCCTCGCCGGGTGAGCTAAAATCTTCAGCAGTAGATGCTTTTGCTTGGGTAGCCATGCTATTCATTCTATAAGTTCTTAATGGTGGCCATCCCACAACCTGGCTGCTTCAGGGAAAAAAGAAAACAGATCAAGTTTAGTGAACAAGGAATTTTAGCCATCATGAGAGTCAATAACATTGAGCCACCTCAAATTACAAAGTCCATGACTTCATTGAAATGCATGTTTATAATGAGAAAAAGAGATATGTTGCTAACCAGGTTACAGTACCCAGGAACATTTAGAAGAATGGTATAGAGTTGCCAACACGTTAATGTCAAATATACACTGTTTCAAAAAGTCTTATGATCAGTAGAGTTGTTGCTGGCAACTGATAAATGGTGATCACCTAATTATTCATAGAAAACGTCTCTATAAAATTTCAAAAGCTCTAGCCTTGTTGATTCCACGTTGTTTCAAAACCAGAATTTCATAATGCAACTGACATTACAGTCTGGGTGCTGATTTGCTATTTTGATTCGGAAAGTATTGCTCGAATCACAATTTTCTCAACACACAAACATACAAACAAGAGACCATTTCTGCCCAACGTTCTCGTACACGAACATGTTATATGCGATGCACCAAACTGAGACAGTAGACTCACCCCAGGATGCTATTCGTTCATAATCTAACTACCACCAACACGTTCGTGATACTTCTGGCCAACATCTAAGAGCGCAAAGAGCAAAGATGGCGAGTCTACTTATGTCAAACCACAATATATGCTCTCCCCAATTCATCTGTGAATCTTGGTTATAGAGCAATGGCATAGCGCATAAATAGAATATCAGAAGCTCCTCCCTAAACAGATTCAAGAGTATTTGTCAATAAAGAATCCGTTCTCCAATGGCCTTAGGAGATCCTTGTGGATGCTCAACGATGGGTTTGTAGAATATAAATTTCCACTCCGACACACATACAAATCTTGGTTATACGTTTATTCACTTCATCAAGGTAGTCCAGCACACACAACTAGAGGTTGAACATGGGAGTAAATTCATAAAGGAGAAAAGGCCCAAAGAAAAAGGTGACAAAAGTGGATTAATTACAAGGTATCAGATACCACTAGATCAAAGGCAATATAGGCAGATCCTAATCAAGTAAGGCGAATCAAGAAAGTATTAAACTTTTTCTTAATTAAGCCATATATACACTTCAAGAACAAAAAAAGTAGCGGACATAAACAGCAAACTAACAAGAATCAACAACATATCAAATCCAAGAACAATATACCCAAAAAGAAAGATTTTTTATTTAACACAAGTTTTGAAAATTTAAGAACAGGAAATAAGGACAAGAAGAAATACTCAGGGGGGGATATGTTACCTGGTACCGTTACGGGGTGAAACAGAATCAGAAGCACTTCTCTTGGTACCAGCTGTGGAGGAATTAGCTTTTGTGACCGATGAGGATGATGTTGATGAAGACTTGGAAACTAAAGAAGGGAAATCTTTGGCCGTCAAGATTCTAGCATACTGTCCCCATGGAGCCGCCGCCGGCTTAGAATTAGAGCCAAGGCCGCCACCACCAACACCAAGACTCAGCCCAAGGCCCAATTCGAGCTCAGTCTCATCTGGGTACGGAGAAGAAACCTCAGACGACATCACCAGGTTGTCTTCTTTAGACACCGTTGACGCAGACCCGGTAGTTGAACCGCCAGCGCCAGTAGTACCGCCTAATAAGCCCAGAGTACCATCCATCACAGCTTGGAAACAGAGAAGAAAAGCTCAAAAAGAAGGAAGTAAAAGGGAGAAGCGAGAGAGGAAAGAGCAGGTAACTTTGGCAGAGGAAGGCAGAAGGAAAGTGGAGGTATTTTGATGGCGGTGGTGGAGGTGGTGAAGGGGGGTTGGGGGGGTGGCGTGAGGGGCCCAGATGTCTGCTGTGTGCGCCTCAACTCCCATATCATCGATATCTCCTAACCACTGTCCCCACCTCTCTGCCCTCTGCCTTCTGCTGCAATGTACTAACACCCGCCCCTTTGTTTTCACTTGATGTGACTGCTTCCCCTTTATCTCTCCATTTTCTCGGCGTGTTACACACTCCTGCTGCCAGTTCTACTCTCTCCAAATCTCAATTCTATACAACTCATCGATCTTCCCCGCTTTCCACTCCTATGGTTACTGGCACATTTTTTAAAACATTTTTGGGATGTATTTCAATTCTAATATGTTAGCTATGGCGGTGTGGTTAGAAGAAATATACTCAATTTTCTTGACTTGCACTACGAAATGTTAAATCATAAGCGATAAGGTCACAATACGAGTGTGAATGCACTCAATTTGAAAATATTATCAAATGCGGGCATGAATATAAAAAATAAATATACCTTGTGCATATGTGTCTCTTCTAATATACTATGAGTTTTATTTTATATGCATTATAAAGTTCTGAGAACAAATGACTTCATCCAGTAATAAAAGGGTGCATGTATAAACTTGTGTTAGAGCGTTCAAAACTTCACGGGTGTTTGCTTTCAATATATGCCCTGCATAAACTAATATTTTCATAATATGTATTGCGTAGTCTCGATTAAGCCGCGGTGATCGCAGTATGCAAGCGAAAAGTCGCAAATTCATGTATCGATGTCAATGAGGTTGTAACTTTGTCTAGAAGCATGATGATTCAAAGCAAGAAACACGTTCTTTGGCTTGTAACTTGGTGTGTGGCAATATCGCGAGAACTCGGCCTGGGGGTACGAGAGATGAAGGGAGGTGTGGGGACAAAACTTTGGGGGTTGCTCCAAACGACAAGCCGACAAGATGTAGGGCCCGCAAACCAATAAAAAGTCACAGGGCTCAACACACCAAGGACATAAAGACACCATTGAAAGTAGGGCCACGTGGAAGGCGAGGAAGCTACGCAATAAGCATGTGGGGCCACCTAAAGTTCATTTTGTCTGCAACAGCTCAACCCCCGGAACCCCTTCTTCCCCCACCAAAAAGGAAACTATAGACAGACTTTGGGTTCCGAAGTTGAGAGATATAATATCTTTCAAGTCCGGTTATGGTTCATTTTGAAGAGTATATATATATTACTCCGTAGTAATTACTGAAATGTATATTAGGATAAAAAAAATATATGTGATACTCTTTTCATATAAATTGATCGTACACTTTTAAATTAAGAAAAATTATGTAATTATTTTTTATATATTTTTTTTATTCTACATTTATTTCCACATTTAATTGTCCACAAACTTATTTTCTCTTTCCTAACCCACCGTTTTACATTTTTTTATTTTATTTCTCTCTCCACACTTAACACTATTCTGACTCATTTTCTTTCTCCTGACTCATTTTCTTTTCTCCTGAGCTCTAAAAGGGTATAATGCGAAATACACAATATATGACCTGAATCCTTAATATGCGTGCCAAAAAAAGTGAGTGAATTATGTGGGACAGAGGGAGTAAAACATATTCAGTGATGAAAATAGCATTTTTTTTCCTTGTGATTTTCCAATACTTCATGTAATTTTTTTATTATTAACAAGTAAAGGGCGTGGCTATATCCACATCTAAATGATGCGATTACTATCTACTGTAATTTAGGAATAACTTCGGACCAGACGTTGAACTGGTTGAGGGATTGGTTCGGTGGTTTAACAATCGGTTCTATCGGTCACATATTTAATTAAGTTAAATAATTATACAATATGTTGATATATATTTATATTTTTTAACTAAGAATTATGAAGGTTGGTATATCATTTTTTACACGAAAAGTGCATTAATGTTTGAATGGTCAGGCGCTAAACAACTTCACCCATATTAGGAGTTTTAACCACCCCCCCCCCCCCCCCCCCCATCCCCGCCTCCTCATTACTTTTTCAAACGAGTCGGACCGGCTCAAACCTCAATTCAGTGAGGATTTTCACTCGAATTAATCGGTTTGTAGTTGTTTTACTTCAGAATGAATACGGGCCCAGTCCAACAAGAAAAAAAAAGGGTACAAGTGGCATAAGCATATATAGTATTAAACGAAAAGAGATGTTTGAACTTGACCGTTAATATCTGAACACACTTCGTAATTAAAGATTTCAAAACTAGTCACTAATTACAAAGCGATATCATCTTGCGGTAAAACTAAAGCCCAAATATTATCAACTCTTTTCAAAATCCCATTTCGCAATTTAAAAATCTAAAAGTAGCATATAACCATTTGATTTAGTAAAACTTGAAAATGTAATGTTGCACTCCAAGTAGCTTTGACCCAAAGCTTTTAAGACTGCCTCTGATATAGACGGCGTACGCCACTGTCCTGCGCCTGGGGAACAGAGTACACCCCGCACCCCCCCTTGCTTGCCTACCCTAATCCGGGCCCCCCTCCAATTCATAAACAGACAGAGTCCAGAGGTATATTCAAGGGTGGGGCCCAGCCACCCAGAAGATCAGCTAGTAGTAATAATTAGATACGATCCGAATCATTATGTATTTTCACGCCTCTGCTTTGCTTTTCTCTGCCCTTGAAACTTGACCATCCACTTATACATTACATTTACATTCTGCACAGCCTTACACTAACCAAGAGACTTCCAAGTCCTCCCTGACTGTGACACTCGCATTGACTTCTTGACCCAACTTGGTCTGCTTCTTCACCCATCTGGTCCTCCACCTGACTGAACTAAAATTGCAAAATGGTGCAGACTTTCTGACCATCTCAATCTCAAAGTGTTGTTACCTCGGTATCAATCAAGGCTAGATGTTCAGCCTTTAACCGAGTTTACTAGTTCCGTCACAGGGTACAAAATATCAGAAAAAAGTGCTTCACCTTAATTTCTAGGCAGTACAATTTTGGGTCTCTGGTCAAAGAATAAGTACAAAACATGTAGGGCATTAATCAAGCCATGTCTACTTGATTAGAAGAGTAATCACAATTCAAAGTTATCAAGTTCACTTTTGCAACCCACTTGCACCGATTATAGTACATACTGATTGATGTTCTCTCGTAGAAACTTTAAAAAAGTAGTAGTATCAGTTCATAGTTCAAACAAATAATAGCAATGATCTTTATTTTCATTGCTAAAGTACATTTATTTTCAAGTCTGCAACCAGGGAGGTGGGGAGAAGGCATTCCGAGCCACGGGTCTTATATCTGGTACCCTATAACCACCCAAAATATTCACTCTAATGTTTTACTCTCTAAGCATCCGGAAAAATCCAGCCTAGCGTTCTGCACTATAAACATCCAAAAATCCCTGTTCTCTAAGAATTACGCAAAACCAGCAAAAAGTTCACATAAAAATTTAACTTTTGAGTTATTTCTTCTCCGGAACCTCCGATTCTTGAGGCGGGCAAGTGGTGCAAGTCTTGCAGGCTGAAGGAGGAAAGCTGTCTGACAGATTAATTCGGAATGTCTGGTTCTTCTCTTCATTTGCAGGAACATGAAGCAGAGCTTCCATGATAAGGATTTCCCAGCTACGCGGTCGGAATAATGAGAATCGGGTGTCATCTATATCATAATAATATCACAAAGTTTCAGCAACTTATAAACTCATGCCATAATATTTTAATGAGAGAAAAAAATTATATAGTCCTGGAAACAATTATATTCCTTCAATTTAAAAACGAGTGAATACATCACCTCTAACAGTTTGCCAACAAGCAAACTTCCAAGTAATATGGTTTAAAACAAAACTTTTGACTTATGGGATTATGGAGCTTGTAACTGCGAGGAAGATAACATTTTCTCAAAGTATCATAACCAATGATGCATGAAACAACTTGAAGGGGATAACAGAACAAAGAGGAATCCTGACACAGAAATTTAAAAGAACGGTACTGACCGTCGTTGCGAACTGCTTTCAACTGAAATATTCCAGTGCCTTGTGGTCCAGAAACAGGAAAAGTGCAAGATACAGACTTCCTTCTGTGAGCTACTGCAAGTGATGCACTATACCAAGGACCCCTCACAACTGGCTCCCCAATGGCACCTAAAACTGTCTGATTTGTGTTGGCTTTCTCCAAGGCCTTGCTATAAAAATTTTAGCAAGAAGAACGTAACCGAAAATAAGTTAATGAAACTGATTAACGTACAACTTTCACATGTAGTGTTACAAATGTCAAAGAGATAAGGCTGAAAGATAGCGTTTTCCTTGCATTTCTGAGAGTAGCTATATGAGCTGATCGGTTTGATATTTTATTTTGTTTCAGAAAAATCAGCCACAGAAGAAAGTAAATTTCAATGTCCTCCCTCCACCTCCCTCTGCTGTAGTCAGCCCAAAAACATATCCCAATCTCAATCTGATTGAAAATAGCATTTAACTCATCCAAGCCAGGTACCAACTTCAAAACCTTTAAACTTCATTTACAAATACAATTATAAGACCCTTGAACATTACATCTATGTAGAATTAAACATGTGTAGTAGGAGAGCAATGCTCGTACACGAGCTGTCCAAGAGCAAGCAAAAACCACCAATGGGCTCGCTAAAACCCGGCTCGCCAGATCCATTTAAACAACTAAAAGGCCCAACCCAATCCGGCAAAGCTCCAGGCCTGCTATCAGAGAGGCACAGAAATCAAGGGCCAAGATTCAAACAGCACTCCTTTTCCAGCTAAAAGATCAGAGGTAGGCCCAGGCCCATATCCACTCCGAGCAGGTGCATGCGACTTCTTTTCAGTTAAACCCTAATTACTTCTCCCGCACCGCCTGAAACATCACCTAACTAAAACTGAGCACAACCAATCCCTTGCCAGTGAGTCTGACAGACTTGCAGTGTGCTTCCTTACCGCTTTGACAACAACTGCTGACCACCAAAACAGCGCCATCAAATGCGAAAATTAACACAAAGACCCAACTCCATATTTGAACCTCCATCTAGAGCCATGAACACCCACCATGGTCGACTGCGATTCACACCCAACGCCATTGAACTAAAACCCATTACCACCTACTTCGCTACTTCTAAACGGCAAGCAAAACACCAAGGAAGGGGACCCAAGAAGGTAGAGCCTCTCTCGTGACTCCCCCCTCCCCCGGTAAGTCAGCGAGCCAGGATTTTATCTAAGGGGTCCGGAATTGCATAAGATCTAAGATTTTTTTCAAGGTAAATGAAACAAAGCCAACATCAAGTCAATTATACTCAACATCAAGTAAATTTTACTCACACTAAAATAAGAACATTTGATGCAAGCAGTAATCAAAATGAGATAAGAAAGAAAAAAGTAGCATGCAATTGCTTGAATACTTAGACATAAATTGTGTAAACAAATAAGACAGCACTTATGGCATCAGAGATCCATCTCCATAACTTCACTTGAATGAAAGGTTTAACTAGGACACCACTGTCATTTCAAAAGCTTGTATGAACAGACAAAAAGACTCCCACCAAGTGTGGACCAGTGGAAGAAGAGAGGTACCGAGTTGTCATCAACCTAATTCCACCATCTACAAAAGCTTGCTCGTTTAACTTCTTACTTCTTATCTTTTGCCTTTTTGAATGAGAATGAAAGAGAACACAAATACTTTTGGGTTCTCAAGAAATCTAAGCACAACCACAATGTTTCCCAGTAATTTGCAAAGTCAAAGTTTGTTTCGCAATAAAACGATTCTGGAAATTTTGTTGATTTTGATGTTTATTGGACGACCAATGAGAAACTTGAAGAAATAATGAATCTATTGCTTAAAAAACAAGCATGGTAGAGGCTCTCTCGTTAAAACTACATAGAAAAGTTTTCGCTCCGCAAACTTTAAGGTTGACAACTTCAGAGAGAGAGCATATTGAATCCTATGTGTGTGGCTATCGGAATCAAAAACTTCAGAAATTTTTATCGAGGTATGCAGTATGCTGAGCCTCAGATTCCTTTTCATAAAGTGTAACTATCAAGCTTAGAAAAGAGGAATTACAGGATCTATGTATGATCGTGTCTGCACAGCTATCACCAACCAAGAAACAAAAGATCTCTAAACTCCATGCAAGTTGCTTAATACTTGCTCTGAGGCCTTTACACTTAAGGACACAAGTTTGAGCTTTAAAGCAGAAATTTACAACTTTACTACTTTATAAGAGCACAAACGGACTAAAGAAAATTGCAATTAACTCTTCCGCGTGCAAATTTTAAACCATGAAGTGTATTTTTGAAAAGTAAGTCTTAGACTGTGCTTCAGGAGGAAGGGATAATCACAAGAAACAAGAACAAAGAAGAGGAACGAACACTTCATATATTCCAAATGGAAAATCTTGCAGATGTTCTTCAATCCAAGAAACGTTGTGTGGGACAGAAGATACTGATCCAGAACCCTCATGTTAAGATGAAATATTTATATTCAGGGATGACGGCACCGCTAAAATCGTATGAAGCTCCACCTCAGATGCATGTTTTCTTATCTTCTGTTAAGGCTTACTATAAGCACTAATCAGCTTACCCATGCAGTTGCAGACTCCATCGTGTGGCCATGCAGACGACATAGCCAACGGACAACCTTATAAATATTCTACGTGATAAGAATCATACAGGACATGAAAAAGCTGTTCATCAAGTAGCTCAATTGAGTTCACTAAGTACCAAATACGTTGAATAGCAATCGGAAAAAAAGGCAACAACTAAAATATATGCGAGAAAACTAGTTATCCAACTAAACTTTGTGCATAATACTAAGGTAATGGTCCAAATGAAGAAACAGATATCCAAATGGAATCATGCTAGCTATAAATGCATGATCCAGGGTAATATCATCTGCCAAAATGAAAATTCTTCCTTATTCTTCATTTGATGGAAAAACCCATAGCAATTGGGAAAAAATCTGAAAGAGAGGGTTGAATACAAAATGTCCAAGTTTACGAGTTACTTATTACAGCTGTAACCAGGTAGCATTTGCCACACATGCGTGAAACACGTGGTTGATAATTAATGGCCAACCTGAAAATATGGGAGTGAAACACAAATTGTCCGTTTTACTCCCTTTTCATATCACATCCTTTTTAGTTGAGAGACTTGTAGTTCTAAGATAAGTGGACTCTTATTTACCTAAAAAAGAAAACATGGCAGGAAGTGCGTTATGGTACCTCTACGAGGTTATGATGGCCACTGAAAACAAAGCTTTACTATTTCCTCTGTCACTTCACCGAGAATCAAATTCAGTTATAAGATGTATTCCAATCAAACGTTTACCACCTTAAAAAGATTAAAACTTGACCGGTATATCGATATCAATCGCATACAGAGAAAACTGGCACTTAATTAGTCGATTAAACAACAAAATCGCACGACATTGATCAAATGAACCAATACCTTCAAAGGTAAAAGAACAAGTAGAACTGTGAAATTACCTGCTACAGCCGTAAAAAATGGCGAGGTCATCAAGAGCGCTCAAGGCGATGCCGCCGGTGAGACAGATCAAGGCGGCTGACGCCACCCTGCGGCCCCACCTTTTGGCATTTCCTTCCTCCACCGCCTCGGCCGAACTGCTTGCAGAATTCAATTATGATTAAAGACTGCCCCCAATCATCTCTACTTAGTGCAAACTTTAAATTGAATGAGATTAATCATCATACTGAGAGTGGTTTACCTTGAGACCTGTGATGGTGGACTTCTCTTTAGGAAGGAAGTTAGCCTTCTCCCTATCATGCCTCCGGCGAGACTGTAAAACCCTAGACTGGTGCTCTTTAGTGGGGAATTGATGGAGCACAAATTCCTTTGGGGGGGGGGGCAGTTTTGTCAATTCAATACTGACCTGCTCTGGCAACAGCACTTTTACACGGGCAATAAGAAAACCAGCTCGGCCAGAAGTTTAGGCCACGTACGTTTAGAGTATTTGTTTTCCGTTTTTTGTAATGATTACAAAAAACGGGAATATTTCGTGTACTTTTACCATTTTTTGTATTTGTATCGGATCCAAAAACAATGAACAGTGCTGAAAACGTGAAAACACCTTTGAGGTGTTTTCACCTTTTTCCAAAACGCCGCAACTCTTGTCAGAGAATACTCTAAAGAAACAAGGCATGGTTGCACTGTTCTCTCTTACAAGCACTACGAAGCCTAGCCTAGTCACGTGAAGCTGTCCTCTCTCCCCGTCCCTCTCTGCCTGATTCATTGCACATCTCCATTTTCAATGAGCAGATCCCCAACAACTCTCTCTCACTCCATTTCTCAAGCTCAAGCTGCCGAAGAAATTGAAGCTGCGGTCGAGTCTCCCCTTAGCTGCCGGAGACACGTCCAAATCCAACAAGTTATTTACCGAATTAGCGGTTTAATTTTTAGTCATGAGGAAACAGATCTGGGTTCGATATTCTTCCAGTGAGTTCAATTTGTTGAAGATGACTGAAATTAAGAAAACCAAAAAGAGGAGAATACCTTGGCAGTGGTAGATCCGCTTGAGAAAGGAGATGGGGGCGGAGGAGGCGATTGGAGATGGGGGCGGAGGAGGCGATTGGAGATGGAGGCTGTGGAGGCGGTGAAAGAGGATGGGTCTTGCAGACGGTGGAGGTGAGCAGAGGCTAGAGCTGCTGATCAAATGAGAAGAAAGGAGCAGCCAGAATTCTTTAGGATTTTTTTTTTCTGTTGCTAGAGAGGTTTGATGCCTCGACCAGCCCCCTACCAAAAATAATTTGGTAGGTTAAAAGTAGGGTTAAAATGGGAAAATATGGGTACAAATAGTGTAGGAAATGCTAAACATACAAGAATGGATTCAAGAAAGTGATTGAAAATGAAAATGAAAATGGTAAACGTACAAGATTAAGTGAAAAAAGTAAAAACGAAAAACTGACAAAAATGATAAAAGTACACGATCAAATTTTGGACCTGAATACAAGAATATAGAAAACAAAAACAGAAAACAAAAAACGGAAAACAAATATGGTAAACGTACGAGGCCTTAAATTATAGGTGTTTCTAACACGGTAAAATGTTGCAAAGCATACTGCTCAAGCGATACATTTGCTTCCCTCCAAGTAAACACCATATTATCTATTCATCAAGTTTCTTATCTTCTAAGCAATATACCGTCAGTATCTGAGGTTAAATTATCTGAGAAGGCACTGTCGAAGCCAAAAATGCCTATTGCCAAAACACATACCGATGCCAATGGCCTATTGCCGTAGCACATGTTGCTCTTATTAAAGCATGGTGCAGGTGCTCGTGGTACAATCATGGTTTTTGCTGCCTATATCTGCTTTAACTATGTAGCAAACCATCTTAAATTGTCTCGTTCACTTTTTATGTCTATTCTTTTTTCAATTAAAATTTGCTGATTTGTGTGAATAGGGTCATCCAGGGAGAAATAAAGATAGAGCCATCCATTCTTTCCTCAGTATTTGGGGCTAGTTGATGAAAAAGGTTATCAACTTCTTACTTCCAGCTACTCAACTGTAGGCATTAGACAAACTTGTGCAGAGTTTTCACTGGGCAAGTACTACTTCATCAAAGGATGAGTTTTCACTGGGCAAGTACTACTTCATCAAAGGATGCTCTCACAGAGTACTCTGGAGCAGATTAAGATCCCCATTTGTAGCTAAAAGCACAATAGTAGTCCAGACCCCTTTAGCGGCGGCATTTTATTGCTAAAAGTCACTGTAACACTCATAGTCGCTGAAAGAATTTAGTCGCATTAGTTGTATCGAAACAGAAGATCCATATCCCTGCAAGCTCAAAAAAGCTCGGGAACAAAGTCAAATGTAGCGTAGTTAAATGTTGATAGCTACATCTGTGGTAAACTTTAAGCAACGTGGATCCCTAACTCACCATGATTGAGGTCAGTTTAAGTAAGATTCCTTGTCAGTGGTGATGTGACAAATGTGGTGGATTCAATCAAAGTGGGCTTTGAAACATAATTTATTTCACATACACGTTTTAACTACCTCTCATTTCCTCTTACATCAGATGGCGAGGTCTGAGAACATACTGGATACGGTGGCACCTATTATCTATGACTTGTGTCACCTTTTGACTCAGTTTCATCTTTATAGTATCAGCAGCACTAGACCTAACAATATGAAGGAAGCAAGATCCCTATCTCTTTTTGCTTGCCAGGCCCGCATCCCAGTCTACCAAGATTGGGTGAGTGATAGCCTGCGACGTTAGGGATCTTTAGATATGATGGAGCCTTTTGTGGAGTCGTCAGTTGGTAGTTACTATTTCTGTTTCCTTTGCTTATGTCGTGTTCTTCCTTTTTTTAGGTTGTTTTAGCTTTGCTCGGTTTTCTTTTCTGTAAAGCCTTTTTGGCTGCGAACTCTCTTCTCTTTGTAACCTTTATTTTATCAATGCAATTCTCTTATTACCAAAAAAAAAAAAAAAGTAAGGAAAATGATGATGCAAGTAATAACCCAAAGTATTGTCACACAAGACTATTACTATAAGATGCTAAGACTTTGGAGTTGCTAACAAAGTTTGTCCAAGAAAGAACGTTGTGATATAGGAGAAGGATTTGCAAACACTCCGCATTGCAAAACCAAAGTTGAAGCCCCTGAGAGGGTAATGAAGTTGCCAGCAAAACATTTTTCTGCGCGTCGCCAGAAGACCAGTCCATCACGACGGCAACTCAACACAACGAGAGACGTTGTTGATGGAAGAACGACTCTCTCGTTGCATACAATTAGGAGGGGAAGTGAAACGTGTTCGAAGAATCACTTCTGCAAAAATCTTACAAAGTTTGGCAAGATCGCAAAACACTTGACAACATCGTGTATGGAATTGCACGGATATGGCTGAGAAATCACACGATAGAAGGCACATCAGAGGGACTACGAAGACAAAATTTGCAGCAACTTGTGATGGTATACAGATCTCATCGATCCTGTTCCCTAATGCCTTCGTGGCTATGTTACATAATTAGGGTATTCTTGCCTCCTAACGGCAAAAACCTGGTAATCAACCACTATCAATGCTCTCTCTCTTTCAGAATAGTGTGTCTGATTATATAAACACCATCCTCAAGTGATCAGTCCCATGCTTCAACCTGGAGAAAGGTTTAGCAACAAATTCGCTGGTCGCTCCTTTCATGTCGTTTATATAATTGGAAAAGAAGCCTCATGCTTTGCAACAAGACAATGTCAATTAATACTATCTTCTCCTCGTGCTATAAACAATGACCACGGACAGAACGAGAAAGAAGGTGACGTATACAATGCCTGTCACATCTTCCATCTTGCACTTGTTCATCATACTTAACATGACCAGGATGTGAAAATGTCCCAACCTACATATAGTAACCTCTTCTTCTCACTTGCCATATGACTTTGGCGTTACGGCAGCCATAGATAACAGTATGGTCTTCCACTTTCCACAACAAAAACATCTTGGTCCCTTCGTTTCATCTAATGCCATCTAAGAACAACATAATGAGAGATGGGCAGCTATTCAGGAGGGTTACATGAAGCCTGAGACGAGCCTAACATCTTTCATCCCCCACCCAATTGTTCTTCTCCTTTGGCCCAGTAGGGCCTTCCTCACCATACAGCTCCAATGGAAACTTATCAAACACACTCTCCACCGAATATCGGAGAGTCAGAGGCAAATAATTGATGACTTTATCCAGCTCAATTCTTGAATCATATACTATGGTCGGACCCCACTCTCTCATATAGTGCAACCAGCATGGCTCACTAACTTCATCTCCAAGATACTTTGCAGCAACAATCTCGTACTGATTACTAGAATCCACGTAATACTCACTACGAGCAGCATCATTCCGCACTCCAATTCCAAGCTTTGACGACCCCTGCATGTAATTCCCAGGATGAGCGAAGCTTGCATGACCACTTTTCGAGGAATAGACAATTGGTTTGTTTCCCTCTATGAACTCCAAATCAGTAGCATCCACCCATTCGCCGCCACTATGCTGTGAAAAATAAACACTCAAAAGCTCTCCTGTGAAGTTGCTCACTCGAAGAGTAAAGTGCTCCCAGTCACCCACATGCTGCCCAATCTTGCTAAGAGCAATATTCATGACCCCAACCTTCAGAGTGACTGGCCCATTGAAGGGACAAAACACCCACATCACAATATCAGTGAATGTCCCACCTAAAGCTGGCTTTACATGAATGTAAAGTTTTGCACTTTCCAAGTTTCCATGTATGACCCTCTCTTTGCGATTGTCTCTTGGCAAATCTATCCAATATTCCCCATCATTTGTCCCGCCACCAGGTAGATTTGAACCTTCAGCATCAATGTTTTCACCAACTAAATCATCACGCTTATACACCAATGCTCCATTTTTGAAGAACCAAGCAACAGAAGATGGCAAATATACCTCATCTGGATGGAAAAACACAGTGGGACCATAATGTCTAATGAGTGCATGTATCTGCTTGAGATTCGGCATCGCATTTAGCTTGGGATTCAAGTTCTTCAAGCATGCAATATTTAGCTCTTCCCCATAGCTCCAATAACTACTGCAGAAGAATGTACCCACTGAGACACCTTTGCCATCCATGCCCCGATGGTGGGGTCTTGTCTTCCAGACTCCAAATGGTAGTTCTGAATATCTGGAACTGGTATCGAGTGTTAGACGGTAAGCATCACACTGATCAGTCAGGTCAGCTCGAACACATCTAACTTCCTCCAAGTCAGGCTTGCCTGGCTTGCTGGTGACAACAAAGCCCAAAGCTTTATAACCCTCAGGTGGTTGAGGTAACCAGAAGTAACCACATCCATCAAGATTTCCCTCGCTCCCATCATCTGTACTCCAAACTAATGTATAGTCTAGGGGCATGAGAAGAGCTGGTGAGCAATTTGGATTGCAATTGTAAGAATTTTCTGATCTCGGTGTAGCAACTTGCCGAGCCACAAGTACATACCCTCGAAGAGGTTTGTCATTAGCTTGGCAGTAATTACCAAAGCTGAAAAATCCATCTGGTACTCCAACTGGCTTGTAAAAGCTAACACCTTTTTCCCTGTCCTGCGACAGATTGCACCCCCATATGAACTCAAAATTGATGATTTCCACAACTTCTATTTCTCCTAAATTTATTTTTCCAGTAGCAAATTCTTGACCTGAGCATTCAAGCACAATTAGTCGAAAAGGACCAAATCTTATAAAGGCAGCTAGGAAGTCATAGATAGATAAGCCAAGTTAAGAACACTGCCATTGACCATTTCAAACTTTTTAGTCCAAGATCTGACTACAAAATAAAACACAGACGGTCTAAAAAGTCCTCCAAATATCAACGTTCTCAGTTACCCACTCTCCATGAAAATCAACAATATGTAATAAAAAGGAAAGAAAGAACAGTGCTTAAAGAGATCATGGATCTTATGAATGCAAATCCGCGAGAGCATGGATCCGAAATCTTAATCTAGTACAGGTATTGGCAATTAACATAATAAGGGGCATCAACGGGAAGGTAAGAACCAGCTTTTTACTGGACCTGATTAACACTAGATGGCAATCAGGAAGACATGCAATCAAAAACTACTTGCGATACACAGGATGTAATTAATTGAAAGAAAATTAGTCAGACTCGTTTCTTTCTGAAAAGAAATAATTTACATCACATCAAAATTGTAGAATGACCTATTTATACAACTTGGAACCTTGACAAGCTTCATCGCTCCACAAATAATGTTGGCAAAAGCCC
The DNA here is from genome assembly GCA_033065855.1 of Escallonia rubra. NCBI lineage: Eukaryota > Viridiplantae > Streptophyta > Magnoliopsida > Escalloniales > Escalloniaceae > Escallonia > Escallonia rubra. The sequence continues at coordinate 18,354 of JAVXUO010002379.1, read as the reverse complement.
AACGACAAGCAGCAGCAGCAGCAAAAAGGAGCCCAATAGGAGGAAGTGTGTTCTTTAAGCAAAGCCTAAGCCCCAAAGGGGGGAGAAAATCGGTCAAAGAGAGTGTGAATTCTTACCTTTTCTTCCGGACAAAGGCTGCAACTGAAGAATGCAGGGAGCCAAAAGAGAAACAGCTCGAGGTCAAGTCGGAAGAGTGAGATGGCTTAGGTTTCCTCCTAGAGCTTCTCTTATAGACTATGTTCTTTTCGTTAGTTATGGTTTACATATATACAAACTGGAACTTATTAAGAATCTAATCAACCATTTCTTCCCAATGCAGCAATTCACTGTATTTCCACGAACGCCACATATAAAAATATACCAGTGAAACAATCGAGTGACTCACCTTAGTGACTAGGTCTAGAACTTTGAAACCATTCAAAGTACTTTCTGATCGCAAAGACAGTAAAGATTGAAGCTTAAACACCCAATTGAGCTTAAAATAACCAGCCAAATGAACCATAAAAGCATCAAAACCCGAAAGGTAAAAATAAAAACAAACTCACACACAGAACCTTTAGCCAATCAATTACTTCGATCAGAGAAAGGGTAAAAATTGACAAACCCAATTGATCAAAACAGCAAACCAAAGCAGAAAGATCAAAGCCCATATGGTAGGATTATTAATCACTTCCATTAACTAAACTAAAATCAAAAGTTTTTGGGATGCAATTTCCATGTACCTTGAGGCCATTGGGGAAGCGGGGCGGGCAGAGAGAAAGATTCGGGCTCGAGCCGGGAGAAATCGGGCAGCCTCCTCCAGTGTAAACACCCACAACCAAACATCTTCCCCTCTGAAGCTCTCTTTGATAACTTATTTTCTAAAAATTGGTAAAATCGAGTGTGCATGATGTTTTGATCTGGGCATTTGTTAACCAGGATTTAGGACCCATATCAGCATATGCCCTGAAAATATCTACGAATCCAACAGTGACTGATTGATTGCGAATTGATGAAGGTTTTATAATGTCGAAAACAACCTTTCTCCGGCAAACTTTTTCTTTCCGTTTGTCCCCACAATTGTGTGGGGGGGGGGGGGGGGGGGGGGGCGGTAAAGAGCGCTACCTTTGGCGACGAAATTTATGTAACATGGCCCTTTTTCTGTCTAACAGTTTTTTTTGTCGCAAAAAAGAATAGCCATTGCCTACATATTGTAGCGACAATTATGAAGGACAACAAAGCATTTACTTAACCAATCTTCTTTTAACTCATTCTTAATCAATTTCTTAACCCTCAAAGTAATTCTTAGTATAATTTAGTATGTTAATTATATTTAAAGTAATAGACTATCATCACTATAAAGCAACTCAAGTTCCTCTTAAACTTTAAGTCCGTGATAGAGGATTGTGAAATGAGCTAACAAGCTTAAAGACGAGAGAACTGAAGCAACTAAAAAGCTCATGATTGTTTGAAATTGACTCGATAAGATTGATCAGTTTTCAAGTTTGATATATTTCGAGAATCAAGTTTAACCGGTTAAAAACACGACTAGCAGCTATTGGTTTGAATTTTATTGGTTTCTATGTCATACAAGTACCATCGCGATATTGAAATGTGTAAGAACCATAAAAAGAACTTATAGCTCATGCATCATGTGGTAGCATCATACAAAAGTTAAGTATCATTAATGAAAGTTCAAAAGCGAGCACGTAACTTGTGATATACATGAATACTATACACGATTGTAGTTGTGAAAGTGCCATGCTGCTAAGGCTAGTTGTTACGACAAGAAAGTCTATAAGAAATTATGTCGAGAACAACCACAACATTTTGTTCAAATAAAACCTGAAAACGAATTTCAACCAAAGACACACCATCCCAACCTCTTTCCCGGCGATGCTTCCCCTCCCAGTTAATGCATTCACAACCCTAACAGATCACCATAGACAGAGCCACTTCCCCATCCACAAAAGTTGTCACCTATCATCTTATAATTAGTCCCAAACGACGTGGACCTTGATGCTACATTTGACATGGTAGTGGATGATCTGGGCCAACCTCTTGTACAGGAAATTGAAGACTGGCTTGTGGCCTTGGCGCAGGAGGATACCACGTCGGAGGAAGCTACGGTGGAGGATGGTTCAGCCGACGACCATGACGACTAAGATGAACAGAGTATTGCCGGCTCTCCAGCCGATGAACGATCGTCGGATAGCTCGGGTTTTGAAGTTATTCCGTCCGTCGGCGCAATATCGATGTTGGCGACTGAAAACACTGTTGCACACGCGCCGACAATATCATTGCTTGACGATACTCATATCAGGGAACCTGCTCTTCCCTTATCTCTGTCTATCCCACTTGCACCACAAGACCCACCATCTGCTGCCACGTATCCCTTAACCATGCCACTTGCCATATCTGCCAGAGATTCTCATATCTTTGAGAAATCTCAATCACAGACCCAGTTGCCACTTCTTCTAAATTCTTCTACCCCTGAACCGTGCTAGGCTATTCATGGGCCTCCAAGCGACAAGGGCCCAGCAGTGGGCCTGCGTCCATGACCCCATCTATCCCAATGGGCCACAGCCTTTGAACCTGGACCCAATTTCCCTATCCTAAATATCAACCTAACTAATGTTGTCATGGGCCTCTCTGATTTTGGAAAACATTTACTCTTGAGCCCACAATCCCAACATAACTCACCCTTTACTTTCGGCCCTTCTGGACATTCTTCCCACCAGCCAGTCCAGCCATGGAGCGTTGAAAACATTCCTAGTTCCAGTTCGGCCCCTTCTCTCCAGGTGCCTGCGGTGAATGATTTTATGAACCAAGCTTGGAACACCATTCTGTCTACTCAGGAAACTGAGATCGTACCTCCTTCGGGGCCTCTTGTGCCGTGTGATATGGCATTACCATCCACGGGGCACTGCAGCTATATGGCCGGAATTCCAGGGCCTTCCATGATAGAGAACATACAATTTGATCTCGAGAAAATGCACAGGGACCTCACACTTGCAATTTATTCACCCCCTCATGTTAAAATGGCACCTTGTGTAAATGAATTTCCAATGCAGGAATCTTTTAATCGCATGCTCCCTCGAGCCCCAGCTGTGGATACAGGCATCTAAATTCCTACAGGAACCGGCTTCTCTGCCCCGGAATATGACTCGGAGGATGACAGCATCGTATTGGACATATAATTTTTGCCCCCCCTAATAAATATTCCTGGTTCCGCCCCTGGTGGTACCTCAGGTACAGGCTCCACCTCCTGTGGTAGATCCATGTCTACTTCTGCATTTGGGTTTATATCATCCTCCATAGGACTGCGGGTCTGCGGGAGGTCGTCGGCGGTCAAGATCAGGAGATCTCAGTCTCAGATCTGGTTCTTCAAGGGCGTCGCGGGAGTGAAGCCGTGAAGGAGAGAGTCGCCGGTCGCCGGTCTCCCTTGTCGTCGTCGAAGCTACTGTCTGAAGGAGTGAAGGGGAGTGAAGGGGAGTGAAGCCGTGAAGGAGAGAGTCGCCGGTCGCCGGTGAAGCCGTGAAGGAGAGAGTCCGAGAGAGAGAGAGAGAGAGTCGATTGTGGGTCTCTCGGGGAACGGGGTATTGGGGATTGGGCCTCGGGGAATGGGATCTCGGGAATGGCGTCAGTGCGATTCCCAAAAAAAAAAAATATTATTTTTTTTCCCTGAAGCCAGGAGGGGCTTCAGCCCCCCCTTGCCCCAACGTGCATCCGCCCCTGGACCCAAGCACGAACGACACACCATACTTACAAAAACAATACACCACCCTTTTGTTGGGAATAGGACACCTCCAAAGTGCTTTACAGCAGCTTGCTTATTGAGTCCAAATAATATGCTGGCCTGTTACTCTTTTGAAAGCTGTGGTGTTGCCTCATCCCTGCTTAACTTCACAGGTTTGTGGCTGCAGGGAACTGTTGCGATGTCGCAAACATGTGCAGGTTTTCTCGAGAGCCAAATGTTGTTACTCGTTGTTACTTGTTAATATAGAAGCTGATACTGCACTCAAGCAAGCATCCCATAAAGCCAACAAAACTTGCTTTGCTTTGCAAATTCATTCGTCAAGGTGGCAACCTAAACGAACCCCCTTCTTTCTGGCTATTGGTATCCTAACTTCACTTTTTCAATTCATTAATTCCACTTTTGTCACTGAGCATCTTTTAGTGACACTTTATCTTGCCTTGTAGTAGTGACAAAAATAAAGTGTAAGTGGAGTGCAAATGTCAATTTCCGGAGAATGAAGGGTCTGTTTGAAATCACTTTCAGTTTTTGTTTTCTATTTTCAAAAAAATCAAAACCAGTTTAGTTTTTATTTTTTACAAAAATAAATGGGTGTTTGATTACCCAATTTTTATTTTGAATTTTTTTTTTGGTATTTAATTACGCAATTTTTATTTTGAGTTTTTTCTTTGGTGGTGGGGCGTGGCGGTGGCCGGCGGCAACTAGTGGCTGTGGCGGTGGGAGGGTGGTGGTGATCTCAAAACAAAAATCAAAACTCTTAAATGAGAGTTTTCAAAGACAAGCTGGTTTTCAAAACTAGAGGAAAAAAATAAAAATTGTGTGTCAAACGCATTTTTTTCTCTAATTTACAAAACTGGAGAAAAAATAGAAAACCAAATGGTTTACAAACGCTACCGAAGTTTTACACTCCATTTTTTCATTAGATTGTAGATATCTCTAAATGCCGACCAGAAACAATGTAGAGCAGACCAACTCCATCTTAGTGTAAAAAGAACAAAAATATGTTCCAAATTTATGTGCTATGACCTTGCACTATCAGCGACGATGGGTTAGATCGTTCAGAAAAATGCCGCTAAGGGCGTGTAAAAATGTGTTCTTCTATAGATAGATTCGTCCAGTCGCTCCCTTTCCTGAGAATAATTTGACAACGCTAGTTCCCTTCAAATTTCACACATCGTCTATGCAACATCTCCACCTTTTTTGACCCTTGCACTATCAGCGACGATGGGTTAGATTGTTCAGAAAAATGCCGCCAAGGGCATGTAAAAATGTGTTCTTCTATAGTTAGATTCGTCCGGTCGCTCCCTTTCATGAGAATAATTTGACAACGCTAGTTCCCTTCAAATTTCACACATCGTCTATGCAGCATCTCCACCTTTTTTGACCATTTTCCTCTTTGAGGCTTTGTACAACGTGCTTTCAAACCGTTCATTTAAAACTTTGATCATCAAATTACGCGAACGGTGGAACATGTAGTTCAAACACCGCGACAATCAGAATTCACCGCTTCATTTAATAGTGTCAAAACTCGAGATAAAAAACGTGACAAAAGTAACATTACTCGACAACTCTTCTCGTTGCAGATGTGGCCGCGCTGGGAATCACAAGAAATGTCTCAAAAAATAACATTCCAGCGAATATGTCACCGACCCGAGAGCGATACTTAAAGCATTTTTGCAAATATGATGAAGACACAACTTCAGAGCAAGTTTTATTTATAGGTAGGGGAAGGGCCCAAAATGGTGACCAATTCAATTCAATTTCACAAAACATGAAGAAGGTGATGCAAACGTTTATGGCTACGAAAGGAAGTGGTCTGGACCAAGCATAAGAGCACGCCATTTCCTCAAAACAAAAACCTGTTTGTTACCTTCTAAGAAGAAGACAGAGACCTAAAGGCAAAGCAAAAGCAACTTCTTCCCTTTGGAGTATTATCGTCACAAGTTAGGCTATGGTATTGGTATATATGCCTTCTTGAAAGTTGAAAGGGAATCATGTATTGTTTTGGTGTTTGAACTATTGAAAGAGAGTCTCTGACCAATAGGAAGTTCTTTTGACTCGTTTCTTTTGAAGTATACGTAGTTTTTTGACAGGTTAAGTTATCGAACATTTTTTTTTTCTTGAACGACTTCGATTGAAATTTAATTGGAGAAGTTAAAATTCACTCTGAAAATTAAGTAATCATTTTGACCTCCTCTCGCAGGAACAGTAAATAGCGTAAATTCGGAGCCGACTATTTTTTTCCGAGAGTACTTCCGCAACTATAAAATTAAATAACACGTTTCCCAAGCGTACTTCCTTTTAGAAACTCACATGTTAGCATGAATAATGATGGACCTTTTAAGCTTGATTTGGTTGTGTCTTGATTTAACGCAACCCATTGTGAACGAGTATCTACAAGAGTCGATCTGGTATTTTAAAACGCAAGTGATCAATCGCGGCCCTTCACGTGTCAACTGGAAAGGCCAAGGACCAGCTTAAATAATAAGGGGCTTTTTCAACGCTAGCTTTGGAACAGCCCCTCGAAATATAGTCCAAGGTGGTCAAATAACAGTCTAGTGATGCCACGTGTACGGCTGGCAGAGGCAATTTGAACATAAAAACAACGCGGTGTTTTGGAAGAACAGTAAAAAACGTGTTGTTTGTTTGTCATGTTGGCCTCAGATCCTCTGCACCTTCTGAGAAGAAGAAGAAGAAGAAAGAGACGTAAAGCCTCTGATGTGCAGATTCTGACTCAGAGGAGTCAACCCTCAATGTCAAGCTCATTTTTTTGTTTAATTAACATCAGTTGGTGTTTAAAAGGCTGCTGGATGCATATGCATAGTCCTCTATTTCATAAGCTTGAAGTTTAAGGGATCTTTTTGCGGCATAAGTACATAAAAGGAGGACGAAAGAGAGAGAAAATTGCTTTACAATATGTCTAACTGTCAACGATCATCCAAAACTTATCTAATATTTCCTACAGATGGTGTAATCGTTAGAGCTGTTCATTGAAGAATGCTCCAAAATTAGACCAGTCGTGTATCTTTAGTTATATGTATTTGAATTCAATTGGTAGGGTTTTTTGCCTTCCAAACCCCTAGTCCTTTTCTTCAGAATTTTTTATTTTTTAAAATATTACTAAATAAGTGTTAAATTATAGTTTGTCAGAAACCTCATGACCTATAACCGTCACATCCTAGACCAATTAACTACATTCCTTCCCATGCATAGTACGGAATTTCAGCTAGTAACAAAAAGTTAGAATACAACGTGTTTGCTAATTGGTGCAAATTCTATATGTTTTAGTGAGAAATTTTTTAATATAACAATTATAGTGATGACGTGATGTTAGCTAATAAATAAGATAAGGAAATAACAAAACCTCTATTTCTTTAGAATCCATCTATCACATTAAATCTTACCCGTCCCTTACACCACGCTAGGCTGAAAATTTCCTCATGCTTGGTAAACCCGGAATTAAATATTTTTACAGACAACTGTAATTCTCTAATTTTATCCTTATATAAATAAGGAACGATTTGAGTGTCACATAAACCTTCAAATGATTTCATAAACTTTGTAATATCTCAAAAAGAAAGTAATATCAAAATTATGACATGAAGGAGATTATGGGCATCAAAAACTAGCAGAAGGTTGTGCATTGCTGTGCTTGTACCTTATACATCTATATATGAACATTTAAAAATAACACGTGAGAGTCATTTTGTATGTATTCATATTCATATATGCGTCTCCACGTGAAGAGCGTGTCACCACTTTTCAATTGCCAGAAAATAACAAAACTGATATTTTGTCCCCTCAACAGCTGTAGATTGGTGTGCACTCTCCACCATTCAAACTTCAATATTGATTTTGCTACATATAAATGTCTAGAGTAGAACCTCTGCCTCTCTTATAAAAGAAAACCCCCTGTCCTCACATCAAATAATTAAATTTGTTGCAACTTTTCTCCTTCCTCCATTCCTCTGTGTGTGGCAAAGGGTCTCTGTCTCTTGCCAAAGCCAGCCAAGCAACACTAGTTTCATCTCAGAAGAGGTATGTTTTCTATTCTTCTCATGTAGATCTCAATGTTGTTATTCCATAGAAGAAATGATAAGAAGAAGAAGAGAATCACCATGTAAAAAAAAAAAAAAAAACCGACAGACAGACAGAGGACGTACCGGTGAAATGGACGTTAGCGGTACCGTCTCGGTACTGGCTGGTATTGTAGGTATCAATGCGGTATTGATAACTATGCATCTAACCGGAACGTTTTTGTCTTGATAATGGTCATTATTGCATGAAAATGTTCGAGATCTTCTGTCAAACTTTTTGCAGGGCCAGCATGTTGCATGTTGGCTTCTTATAGACTTTTTTGCTCCACTTTATGGTAAAAGTAGTTGAAACAATGATCTGTTTGTGTCCACAGAAACTTGATATCCAGCACAAGCAACAGCAGAGCCATTAGAGCTTTAGAAAACCTCAGAGAAGGTGAAAATGTTGCTAAGGAGCTCATCAACGCCAGTTCTTGGATCCCTTCTCTCATCCATCACAGAAAGTCCCAACCACCACTACCAACCGGAACTAGTACCTCCACCCCACACCACCACCAAACACCCACCAACCACCGTTCCTCACAGCCGTCAAAACAAGCTCTCATTTTACCAATCTGGATCTCAATATTTCAGCACATTCTCGTGCAATTCCTCCCCCATCTCCTTGACTGAATTTCCCAGTACCGGCCGTTGCACCCCAACTGGTGGATTTCGAAGAGCCCAGTCGGAAGGAAACCTGGAAAGCCTAGCCAATGCATCAGGCAACAATTGTGTTGATGAGTTCAGTATGTCGGTTCCACTCAAGAAGTTTCCGCGGAGGCCTAATTGCTCCTTGTTGCAGACAATACCATCCTTTTCATTTCACAATTCAACAACTGGTAACGAAGATGAGAACAGTGATGAAGAAGAAGAAGAAGAAGAATTTAAAGGAAATCTTGAGAGGACGTACAATACTGTTGGGGGTGGACTGAATATGGAGCAGAACATGGGTTTGAAAGAAGATATGCGATATGTAAATTCGTACGGGAATGTTGGTTTAGAAGAGGCCATGGGGGGAGGGGTTAGTCAACAGATGTATCTTGCAAGAGGGCTTGGTGTTACCGGGGTTGAGTTCAGTTTCGGCAGTGGCTGTGGAGTTAATGGCGGAGGCGGCACTGGTTGTGGTGGCGGCAGCGGTGGTGGCGGTTGTGGTGATGGCGACGGAAACAACCTCGAAGAGCATTACAAGAGATTGGTGGAGGAAAATCCCGGCAACCCTTTGTTCTTGAGAAATTATGCCGAATTCCTGTATCAGGTGAGGGTCCCCTTCGTTACTGAACTAGAATCAAAATTTGGCTTTACCAGTGATGCTTAATTGTTTTGATGTTCTAAGCCATATCCTAAACCATTCTGCAGTCAAAGGGAGATCTTCAAGGAGCCGATGAATATTACTCGAGGGCTATTCTAGCAGATCCCAACGACGGTGAGATCCTGTCGCAGTATGCTAAGCTAGTATGGGAACTGCATCATGATGAAGATAGAGCCACGAGTTACTTCGAACGAGCAGTTCAAGCAGCCGATGAAGACAGGTTAGCCTCATAGCTCATACACCAAGTCTCATATTGTTATACTTTCTCGTCAAAATATGTACATAAGCGAATTTCGAGCGAATAGCACCTGACTCGGCTTCTTCTTTCTCCAGCCATGTTCATGCAGCATATGCTAATTTCCTTTGGGAGGTAGAAGACGACGAAGATGAGGACGATGAGAGCCTGAATTATTCCCATGTTGCACCACCATTTCTCCACAAGGGAACCATGGCTTCTGCAACTGCTTAATCAAGACACTCGGTCCGGGTTAAAGCGAAACTAGGGATCTGTATATGACATCCTTTTTTTCTGGTTTTAACTTAACTCTGTTTTATGCAAGAAGTAATAGAAGACATTCAATTACAAGTGTATGAGATGAGGTTCACAGGATATGCTGTATACGACATCCTTGAAACAATTGGAACCGCATTTTTTAACCCATACTGTAAAAGAGAGAAATAGGGATTTACGCAGTTCACCGAAATTCGAATCTCCATATTCTTCTCGGTCTTATTTTGGACAAAAAGGAGTCTTAAGCAACGATCTCCACTCGGGGGAGAGTTTTTTCTGGACAAACACCGGCAAGTGCCTACTGATGTTTTTATTTATACGCCAAACGCAATTCAAGAAACCCAAGTTGTGATTTATTCCAGAGTCGAAACGAAGTTAAAGCCAACTTTTAACTTAATACGGACACCAGTGCAGCAAAGAACTGAACCAAAGTAAGTTTGAATTCCCCAGAGAGACTACAGGAACCAGGAAAAAAGGAAATCTCAATCAACGCCTAACCACCTGCTAGGGGTAATCATAACGCAAAATCCCCGAGTACGTTGATTTCGTCACACATTTCAGACTAATCGATACTGTACTATCTTTGCTAACTAACATTCCGATTGGCGTAAAGGTGTTACGTATCCCTTTCATGCAAAATGATCCATGCCAAGTAACTAATGGCTGCAAGGATGCGAAGGGAATTTCAAGAATCAATGGATATATGAGCACCCAGATGACCTCGTAAAAAAATTACATGTCATTTCTCCCCTCTTGAATCGCAAGACAAAAAACAATGAGGGGAGAAAACATGCCTGCACAACAGGAAAATAGAACAAGGAAATTCTCTCTTAACAAGCATCCAAGTGAAACAGCACTCAAGTCGACAGATGTCTCCATGAGTTCATGAGGCAAAGGTTCCATAACGGAAACCACTAAATACATGACTTCTCTGCTCAGCCAAAATGAAATTCAAGTGCGGCTTGAATCGATAAACCCATTTGTTAAGGTGATCGGATTCAATAATCCTTTTGGTCACTATCAACCACGGATACCATTGCCTCTCAACCTGTAGCTGTCACCGCCATCTTGATTGGTTCCCCTTCCGGAAGTACGCCCGCCGAAACGCCCTCTTGAAGCCTCATGTGGGTAACTTCCTCTGCCTCTTCCCGATCCTGGATAAAGACAGTTCAAAAGCAGCAGGATGTCAATACGCAACATCGCAGATTAAGAAGACACAATATCCAGAACAAGGACAATTATACTTCAAGGAAACATTAGTTTAAATGCTTGCAGATGGAATATTTTTATGTGTCATGGCACCGCTTAATGCTACTGGAAGCATATGTTGCTTCGGTCCTCTTCCATGTGATGGCACTAGAAGCAAATGGTATATTTCAATATGTGATGGCACTGCTTAACAGCAACCAACACCCATTCTCAACCACCTCCCACAGCACCTATTATATATGCTAAAAGACCATCAAAACCATTCTGCAATCACAACACCACCGTCAGGCATCAACACCACAACCACCAACGGCATCTGCTCTAACAGCAAGAGCATAAAAAGAGACCACCCACGTTAGGTTCAGAAGTGGAAAGTGACGATTTTAGGGTGAATAAAGGACAGGGTATCACCTTAAAAAAAAAAACAATTATATAAGTTTAACAGGGAACATAGAAAGAGGGAGCCAGAGAGAGAAACACCGAGAGAATCCTCTACAAAATATAGAAGAATATCTTATGAAAAGTAACCACTGAATTTGTTAATCAAACGACGCTTTCTGATAAAGTATGACACAGGGTGAGAAATTTGACCAATCAAGCATGTAAACATCATGTCGACAGAAAAAAAAGGGTAGGCTAACGCTTGTCGCTAGGTTATTAGAGATTAAAATACCACACGTACTAGAGCACATGGATTATATACACAACATTTTCAACGCCCATAAATCATCATCATGTTGTCATTAACAATTATACTATTATTATTATTATACCAAACTTAATGTGATTATAATACTAAGTAATGATCAGAAGTGAGAACTTAATCCAAACGTTCATCGACTAACTAACACCTTGCATGTCCAAGAGTATAAATATCACTCTCTCGAGTCCATCATGAGGCATATCCACTGTATATTCATGTTCTATGAAGTGTACTGACAAATAACATGTATGACGAGAACCAGATTCTACATACAGCAAGCTTCCATCCAGCCCTCCCCGGAACATTGTTCAAGTGAAAATTTTCCACACATGGACCCTGCTACTAGCTTCTAAACAAATCATCACATACATCAGTCATGATCCCAACTAGAAAGCAACCACAATAGAGTTGTCAAGAAGAACTCCAAGACAGAACATTTGGAAGCAGAAGCAAACGAACAATGATTACAGGAAGAATATGTGAAGCAATTAAGAAATATGACAACGGATAAAGATGCCATACAATCAAGAAAACCTTAAATTTCAGACTTCTTATTTCAAATAAAGAGAAGCTTGACAGACATACTTCCTCCACGTAAAGTGTTGCTGCTGTTTGCTCTCCTCTCCTCAATGTAAACTTGCCTTCCAACCAACTGTATTGGAGATGCCTAAAAAAGCCAAAGAAAAAAGTGAATGGGATTAAATCAAGTCTTGCCACAGCTGATAAGAAATGTCACACCATCAATACATGCTTACAAAGATTTCACACAAAAAAAAAAGGCCTACATGTCAATTACAACAGGAGAAGAGAATAACTTCATCATATTCCCCCAGTTTTAGCAAAGAAGCAAACCTAAACTAGTTGATTAAATTTGTAATATTCAGAAAAATATGCTGATAGCAAGTTCCACGTTGATCACATAACACATATCCTGGAATGACCACCATCAAGCACATTACACATCATCTGACAATGAAAAAGAAAAGGTGTCCTAAAATAATAAAAGCTCAAACCTTGATTGCATTTTGTACACTCTCAACGTCTTCAAACTCAACAAAGGCATAGCAGACACCGATATCCTGCACAAAAAAATTCACATTAGTTTCCTCCATTTTAATAAGCTAAGCAATATGGTTAATGAACAAAAGCATGCTATCAACCTTTCGATTCCTTAAGAACACGCCATCATGCTTGATCGTCCCAAAGTTCTTAAACTCTTGCAGGATGTCAAGAGTCGAAACAGTAGAGGGCAGATTCCTTACGTAGACAGATTTTGATTCTCCTGAAAGAGTGAAAGATGAAGAATCAACACTATGGCAGACAAGGAGATGGATGCATACATAACTTAAGAAAGCTAAACATGGCTTATAGGTAGTTACTCAAAGTGCTGAATGTCATTCGGTATATTGCACCTAAACCACCTCCATATCAAACAATTAGTGGGGTGTCAGCGTTATACATAGCAGAGATAGGCTTATGGATAGTTACTTAAAGTGTCACATGTCATTCATTATATTAAACTCACCACCTCCATATCAAACAATTAATGGGGGGTCGGCACTATAACATAGCAGAGATAGATATCACTTAATTATTTCTTACTCTTTTGAAAAGATAATAGCAGATGTTTGTATTCTAGAGATGATCATTGACTAAAAATTTAAGAATGACAAGTAGATGTTAAATATGAGGAAGATGCAAAGTTCATACGTTTGACACAACCAAAGCATATCACCATCATAACTTTGATATTCTTACAGAGGCACTTAACTCACTTCTCACCACACCCCAATTAGTAGGGTGCCCTCAAAGAGATCCATAACCACAAAAACCCTTAAATTAATAAGCTCGTTAATTTAATGGAAGCCTCAAAAGTAAATTTGGTGTCTGAGAAACTGAAATGACAGGATATATATTTATGTCACAACATCTGTATCCTTAAAAACGGTGCAGATAAAAGGTTTTCCATGAAAATCAGCAGTAGCAGAATAAATACAAAGGTAAGTTGGCTTGACACAGTAAAACTGAAGGCACAATATTCTTGTTCCTCAATTTAGACAGACGTAAAAAGCTATACTTAGGCAAATTATTAGCAGACATCGGGGTGCACCTTCTCTTTGTGATAATGCTTCCTCGGACACCTCCAAACTAGAATCAGGCAAATATGACAACGCAGGATTTGATGGCTGAACTGTGGGCTGCGGGGGCTGGTGCCATTCTGAAGCAGGTGGTATGCTCTTACTAACAAATGACTTGGTAGCAACTGATGGCGCAGATTTTCCTTTAGAAGCACGCAACTATCAACATATACATGGAACCAAAAAGGAAGGATAAAAATTTGTCAGCCCAACTTCAGACAAGTTTAAATAGATAATCAGTCTAGCCTCAAACAAAAGTTAGAATGAAACAAACTCATACACATCCATCTAATATCATACGAATCTGCACATGCAGGTGTGAAACACAACTTACTTCACAAATGACAATGTCCAGGTGTTGTGGACATTTGATCCTCAACTATTACGACATCAACAAAGTTACGTAGCTAATCTTTTTGACTTCCTCCTAAACATGGGAATAAAGTCGCTTCCACCATGAAATATGTCATAAACTCACGTTACAAAATCCATGTCAAGTAGGCAAATTGAAAAACTAACCTATTGAATACCTGAAAAATAATTCCTATGTCCCTTACTTGAACAGCGAAACATGATCCAAACCTACCATCATGTACTGCATGCACAAGTACCTGAACTAACTGTCAACTATAAGGTCATGTATAATCAAGTTGCCATCCCTGTTATGATAATGTGGTCCACCTAAAGTCCCAAATGAAGATTTATCACCATGGCATAACCATGCAATAAATGAAACAGATCAGGTGTCATACGAATGCACATGCACATTTCTTTGCAGGTAGAACTTATGTAAGAGTACGTACTATAGAGGCATAGGTAAATTTCTGAGGCTCTTCAATAGGTTCCTCCACAGCAGGTAGAGGTTCTTGCTCCGCTTCCACTGTACTTTGAAGCATAGTAGATGGGTCTGCTGAAGGAGCTTCCTCCTCCACGTAATCATTCACAAGATACTCCTCCTCCTCCTGCTGCTCTTGGTAAGCATACTCATTGGCATGATCATATTGATTAACATGCTCATATTCATCAACCTGATCATCTCCTTCTATATGAACTGAATTTAAATGTTCACTAGCTTCCGCCTCTAAGGAGTAGTTGTGAACTGCCATTTTAAAACTAGCAATCAGGAATGTAAAGAAAGACAGTTCGTTCTTGACTTGCTGATAGACCAAAGAGACGCACCACAAAGATTTCCTAATCTGGAAAACTAAGAAAATGAACTAAAAAAATACTATGTTTGACCAGCGCCATTTAAACGATTCAAACTTCATTATCCAATACAAGATCAAGTAGTTTCCAAGTTCCTATAAGATTAACCAACGATGGCAAACAGGAAAGAAGTGAGTGGGTTGGAAAACTGCTAGATCTGTTAAATATAAAGATAATCAATTAGGGAGAAGTTGCTCATACTACCTTTGAGTTCAATTAAGAAATGTAAAGCATAAAATGGAATATCCTTTTACTAAAGGCATATATAGCCAAGATACCTGGCGAGTCAGGAAGAGGACTAGAAACAGTTGGTTCATAATTGACTCTGTTTTCCCCAACGTGGGGGTTTGATGCTGCTGGACGACCTCCTCACTCACAAAGTGAAAAATATCATTCAGGACAAAATAACCCTTCTCTTGAGGTGCAAGGAGAAACGTCTCCACGAAATTCCTCCAGCCATTGAAATCCTTGGATTTGACAGTACCAGAAACCACCACTAAAATACCTCCACTCCAAGATTCCAGAGAATTTATCGTCTTGATCTCAATGCCGGTATAATGCAGCGACATAATAAGCGTATGCGTTTGCTGCAGAGGAAGTACAAAAACATTCACTTTTTACTTCTAGCTTAGACAGCCCTCTGATCAACATAAAATATCAAGAAATCTGATAGAGGTGAGCCTGATTGTGCAGAGTCATGCAAACACAGCAAATGAATCACAAAATAAAGCCTTACAAGAAATTTGCATTAGTAGCTGAAGATTTTCATAACCATGTGTTTCTGACTGAAAACACCCACAAATTACTGCATAAAACTGAACAAGGCATCATAGCATCAACTAAAGGACCACGTTTCATTCCAATAATAAACTTTGGAGTGACTTAAACCTTTCCTCTCCTAAAACACGTGCTCCTTAACAATTGCACATAATAATATGCCTCAGATCCCGCTCCAAACATTAGAGTGTCTGATGCTCTAAGTCCGTATAAGATGTTTAGAGATAGCAAAAGTATCTAAATAAAAAACATCATTTCTCCTCCTTTTAGCTTGATGCGACTAATTGAGATTGAAAGGATCCTAGTAAGGTTTGAAGCTGGTACCGTGCATTAACCTTTGACCTGCTGCACTATGGGAATAGAGAAAGAGACAGTCATGACAAAGTGACAAACACAAGCACAAGGTATTACTAAACCAGAATAACAGGCAGCGATTTCTACCATTCACTCCAGCCAACACATCTGACAAACAAAGCAAGAAAATAGAGCGAGAAACATTATGAAGTTTAATTCTACAGTTCCCTGAGGTCTGCTGGATGTTTGAATCCCTGAAATCATAACTTCGGAATGAAAGACGAATCATGCACATGAATAAGTAATTTATAAGCTCCATCTAGTGCGTATGACTTCTAGCCGCAATTTATTTGAATTAAGAAGCAGTAATCCAAAATTCTGAGAACAAGCACCATATACACATAATACAGAGGATCTAGATCGCCTTAGTTCTTGTTGCCAAGCAAAACAAACAAGACATAAAGCATAACCGTAAGTTCCACTCAGCTAGTGTCAATACTATCATCAAAGTTGGGCCTCAAACAGGCAAGTCTATGAGATAATAATTGTAACAACTTCAAACTAAATTCCCCTAATACATGTCCAAAGCCCTATCTAATCTGCCAAACGCAACAACAAGTCAGAGCGGTTTTATAAGGCCATATCTTATCCCGCCTAAGCCAGTTTAAACAAATCTAGACATACATTTCCCATCCTCGAAAGCAAAGCAGAATGTCAATCAATTAATCAATCATATTTAACATCAATATTAATCAGCATCGAGAATCTAAAACTTTATAAACAAATTCAAATTACAGTCTAGAGCATTACAAGAACAGCCGTCGCCGTTTGGCTTGATTCGCCGTCAATCCGAATCATCGTGCTAGTTTCGGTGTAAAACTGATGGACATAATCCGGCTGCTGCTGAAGAACCTGGTAGTACTGCTGCACAAAGTACGAGCCAACCTAAAAAAAAAATCAACAAAAAATATCAGAACAGAAGGAAAAAAAAAACACGAACTCCAACAAATGAAACGCTTTCCTCCTAATATTCCGGTAAAAATCACCTGGAGGGCACTGACTGGAGCGGGATACGAACTCGCCATTTCTCGCTCTCCACAAGAGCGTCGTCAACGGATTATCGATCGTCACGCGGAACGAACTCCGAAGCCCTAGGGTTTTGCGGTATGTATGGTCCTGTCGCAGTAATTGTTTAAATTTAGCTGTTTATCCTGTTCAATCTTTAGAGAGAGAAAATGTGAAGAAACGGGACGCGGTTTTAGAGAGAGAAGAGGCAAGGAGAATCGGGAGCGACCGAGAGAGATGTAAGAAGAAAGGGAGAGTGGCGAGGTTTGAGAGAGAGAAAGCTTTAGAGAGATCTTGGAGAGGGGGGGGGTAGAGAGCGAGGGCGGGTCGTGGGAGTGGCTTTTGAAAAGGGGGTTTTCTTTGATCTGAGAGGTTTAGTTTTGGTGGAATCAGGGCCGTTGATTGTGGGACCCGTGGAGATACGAGGACTGGGGTGCTTACGGGAGGGGTTGCGATCTTGGGAGTCGAGTACGTGGATGGTGGAGATTGGGTTGCGGGGGTGATGCACGTGATGTGCCGACCGTACTCACGCGAAGCCAGATGATCCAAGTGAGAGCGGTAAGATTTACCAGATTAGTACTTATATGTCGCGACGGTAAGAAATGGAAAAAATTTAACTGCTATCTCGGTTGTATGAATTCTTCTTCTACCTGTATATAGCGACAATCACTTCTCTCCAAATGTTTCTAGTGGTTTTTATTTAGTCACGCTAAAAAAAATCTACTAATAAATATCGTTGCAAGTGTTAAAAAAAGTCACTAAAGATATTTAGCGACTATTAATTGTCACTACATACAGGGTTGAAGAAAGATTCCTACAACCCGAATAGGAGCCAAAGTTTGTTCGTAAGAAAGGAATTGCTAGCTTTTTTACCACTGCAAGTAATTTTGGAAGTTGAAGGTAATCTTACAAAGTACTACCCGGTGGCGCTCTCACTAACTTTACCTTTTTTGGCAACTTTTAAAATTAACTCTTTATTAAGTTATTTTTTGTAAAATTAATGCTAAGCGATAATGTTTCGGACAAAACGGAGTATAATCAGCTTTAACATGGCAATAACAGGAAATTGAGTGTTGTAACTAAAGATATTCTGGTAATTTACATGATCAAACAAAAATGTGACCAATTCATAACCAGCATTTTCTTGGGTTATGATCTATTCAAATTTTAATCAGCTTTTAAGCTCTTTGTCAAACATTTATATCTTGATCTAATTCGGATTAGATCACCTTTGATCTTCTCAAAAATCAATCTCAAACATGCTTTAAATCTAACCCCATAATTAAATCAGTTTTTGAATGAAACCATTTTTGCTAGCTAAATGATGGAA